>CM062291.1:23560516-23781115 GCA_031216915.1 Pictodentalium vernedei | reverse complement strand
ATTATTGTTGAATATTCCTGATAAAAAAGAGGGCGATTTGATGACTTTTGAACCTAAAAAATACAATTTACTTTTTGTGTGTTTTTGTAGGGAATTCCCTGAAAAATATGTGCACGTGACCGGTACTTCCCTTCGTGTCAGTTTTTCTCTCTTATTTGTTGCATGACCCCCTGTTTTCGGGTCAGAAAAAGTTGTCTGAAGGGTACACTTGACAGAGATATTTGAATGCCAAAATTAAAGTGATGCTATCATATTTTTTTTCGCCGGAACGGAAAATATTTAGTTCCGTGATACCTAGAAGCCACTATCAGGGCTTTCAGAAAAATGAGGGTACCAGTGCGAAAGCCAACATTTTCCATGCTCATGTTTCATATTCAGTCAAACGCAAATAATATTTTATTTATATATTTTTTTATTTTATCCCAAATTATTGAAGAGTGCCTGTGGGCGTGGTGCCTGTGGGCACTCTTCAATAATTTGTAATAAAACAAATTTTGATGAACGAATTCAGACCACCCAAAATAATGTAGCCCTTAACCAGTCAAGCAAGGAATTTTTCTAAATGTCGACAGGGCCGAATTCCCAACGGGGTTTGGGCATTCATTTTACTAACTTCTCTTATTGTATTCCCAACTGATATCCGATTTCAACATGATTATTAACACTCTAAAGGCTGGAGAAATTCAGAAAAATATCTTCTCACTAGAGAATCATAGACACGTTTTGTGCTATATCAGTTCTTTCTAATCAAGTCTTGGCTGCCTTATATAGGAAGCCAAGACTTGGCTAGAAATCCGTGCATTGATTTAAATCCGTGCTGACTTAAGACTTCTAAAGACATTTGTTTTAAGGCATTGGATGTTCTGCAGAATTGAAATTAGGCCTTAAAACCGTTGAACACGGAGGGTCGTTTTTCAGGCCGGGATCATGATACCGTCTAATTAAACTAATTGGCCACTCAGTGAATTCGAAACTATTAATTGGTACACCCCAAAGTAATGAATTTGGGCTCTTCCAACTGATGCTTTTAAATTAACTTAGTAGATACCATTGGGGTTTATAGGGTTAACTGGTGAGTTCATGCAAAAATGGACATTAGTTTGCTGATAGTGGAATGGTCGGACCAAAGTTTGAATTGATATAAAACTACCCTCTTCGTACAGAATAAGCCTGCATGGCAATAGTACGGGCGGAATGCTTCGATTTCACAACTTTCTTATACCAATAGGGTTCCCATGTTGGTCCTGTAAGGGGTTATTTTCCCAATTGCGTGGACCCTGTCCCCATTCCCGGTACAAAAAGAAGAATCCCTGAAAAAAGCACGTCAATTTCTCACGCAGTTATCGTACTTGATTTCACAAGTTGAGGTTCTGCTTTTCATCCCACCATCAAAATAAACGTTGTGTCCATATTATTAATATGTCTCTCTGGCAACGGCACATGAGGCGATTTCAGTAAATGCTACATTTGCAAAAAAAAAAAATAAATAGAGGATATGGAATGAGTGTTTTTCTCATTTAATATTTATGAAACGAGTCTAAGAATTTTCCGTTTTGGCGAGCCCAAACGGAGAATTCGGACGAGTTTCATAAATATTATATGAGAAAAACACTCATTTCATATTCTATTTATCATATGACACAAACACGCACAAATTAGCCACTTAGTATGACTTTTTAACCCATCACCTAACTTGAGTTACAGACGGCATTTGGAAAAAAACTTCCTCGTATAACTAAAAATTTTAATTTTTTGCTTCCAAAACATAGGTTATGACCCCTCGTTGGAACGAGCTCGTCGAGCTCGTTCCAATGAGGGATCATAACCTATGTTTTGGAAGCAAAAAGTGAAAATATTAAAAAAAATGAATGGCGTTCTTCTTGTAGGTAAAAGATTAATACAATATAACCCACCAAAAATAGGACAGATAACGCAAATTCTCCCTACTGAAATTATTCAAATGTGACACAGTTGTATTTTGTTTAGCCAATCAAATTATCCGGTTTTGAAATTGACCAATGAAAGCTCCCAACTCTAATTATGCAAAGTATGAAAATGTGGCCTAGTTGTATTTTGTTCAGCCAATCAAATTGTCTAGTTTTGAAAACTGACCAATGAAATTGACGGAAGGCTTTATTTATGGCTGATTAATATGAAAACAAAATATCAAATGTTTTAAAGTGAACAAAACAGACGAGTCATATGATAAATGCAGATACGGCGGTGCATCTTATGTTGTCTAAAAATAAACCCATAACATTTATAATCATTTCTGTCCAAAATATTTTTTAAAATCTATTCCAGAGAAAGATCAATATCGTTGTTTATCTGTAATTCCCGTTGCTGTTTCACTGCTCAAAGTGTTTTACCAGTTTTCGTGGTTCGACTCTATTGTGTGTGTGTTTTTTTTCTTCTTCTTTCTTCTGTTTTAGTTTTTGTTTGTTTGGGCTTTTAGTTTTTTTTATCTGAGGGAACGAAAATGTTGAATGTCTACTTTAGAAATGTACCCGAACCCTCACCAAGCCAAAAAGGCCCCACTAAGCGACAGAAACCACCCCCACTACGCGACAGAAACCTGTCCCCTAATATTTTTCTTCAGTTGTTCTTGTGAATTTTTTTATTCGCGTTACTACAGAGCGCACAGGTTAGTGGAATAAAATGATTAAATTTAGTTTTTGGAAGGTAGTTTATTTTTAATGGCAGTGCTTATTGTGTTCACAGACTCCCTAATCTGTGACCTACTGTGCATCCAAAGAAGTGCTCCCCACTTGCTATAAAAGTTTTTGAGGTGAGACTATCTAACGGAGAGGCCTGCTGAAATGAAGCTCTATTGTAACGTGTTCTACGACATTAAGCCACACTACATTGCACATCGCGACACTATACCACAAGTCATTTTGCTGCGGCGATAAAATACCGCGACGATAAAATGCCGAGCCGATAAAATGCCGCCCGATAGATTGCCGGAATTTTGTAAAATTTAAAAGTATGTTATTTATATTTTCCAGGCTTTTCGTGGCACCTCTCGTTATTGTATTTGTGCTTTGTGGCGTTTATTTAGGGTGTATGGCCCTAAATGGGCCATGAGCAGTGGTTTTTGACACGAAAATTAAATTTTGTTAGTAAAGATGTAACAGCAATAAAAGAAATCAGATGTGTCCCATACATTTACCTTCATCCTCTTTACCTTGTATCCGATTGCGGCGTTTTGACGTTGCGGCATTTTGTCCAACGTCATAGCGTCACCTGCATGATACCGTCGGATAAAGTGTCGGATCACTTTGTGACGATAGTTGGCCATGGTTCCGATTATCGCGCAAAGTTTTCCAAGACTTGTAATGTTCGATGGCTTGTGTAAGCTATACTGTCACAATAGTGTTTATAGCCGACTTTAACGGTGCTTCGGAAGTTATTGCTTTCCTTGGGGGGTTCATTTCTGTCACAATAGCCCCAAAACAGCTAGTCGCGGATTTCATTTTAATCATTTACTCGCAAGAATGAGATTAGCGGAGTTCTACTAATTGATGATCAAAATGTTGAAATTGTATTTTCTATAAAGTTACATGATAATTGTCTTACAGGTCGTTTTCATTTAAATTTATAGAAATACAATGTCTGTCAATTAATAACTGTACTACCTGGTACTACATGACATTCTATTTATTGAACAAACAAAATTGTTCACAAATTAGCGTTGAAATATGAGAATTTCAGATAATTTAGCTTTCTTCCACTCTCATTTCTGTACTTATCGCGAAAAGAGTGATGTACTATTATATGGTGTATGCTGCTCTGAGGCTTTTAACTATTGAATAAGGTTTATATAGGATTTTATTGCTACTGCTTTTACTTCCTGGCCGGTTTCGTTCCATTCGTGAACTCATAATAGGTTTTTGGAAAGCCGCAATTTCGACCACAAAATATACATTACTCGGCATCATACTTTAACGACGATCTACATTTTCAGATCTTTCACAGATCTTTCACATTCCCTGTTCTGACTCGGGCAGTCAATACTATAAAACGAGAAGAGACGCCAGTACTAATAAGTCCGGTAGATCTGCAGGCTAATCTCGTTAATCCAATTCGGTCTGAACAAAATGGATTTTTCATTTCATTATACGCCCAACTACAGATAAAAGAAAATATTGCGTGAAAATAACAATCGTATCTCCCGTCTTGAAAATATAGAAAAATTCACGTTCACTGTATCAAGAACTTTACGAATTCACTTCCTTGTATCGTGAATGCTACTGTTGTTTATAAATAATGTAATATGTAAACTGTTATTATTATAGTCAAGTTATATACATCATATGTCAGAATTTGATATATTTATTAGGTATACCAAAGGAAGTATATGGGAACTATATTTTATCACGGCAGACTATTAATGCGAAAAAAAGCAACAATCAGCTGTGGTTTTTCGTGCTATGATTTGAAGCCTGATCAAGGTGAATGTTGCCTATTTATCGCTGAAAACTACCATCTTCTTCTGAAACTCGTATAACAAAAAAAAAATCTTGTGTTTTTAAGTGGACACCGAAAATTACTTCATTCGAGACCACGACAAATGTTTATTTTTCGCTCGTGGCAAGCCACGAGCGAAAAATAAGCATTGTTGCTGCCGCGAATGAGACAATTTTGGTTATCCACTTAAAACACCAGATATCCTCTGTATATTCCATTTAAAAAAATAACAAGATTTGAATGATAATTTTAGTGAATAACGCAGGATAGTTACTGTCCTCGACGCCAGGAAAAGGCTAAAGAGAGTACTGTTTGCCACGCCAATACTCACAAAAGCAATAAATAAGTTGTACAGACACTTACCAAGCATGTCGGCGACAGCTAAGTTGACCAGGAAGTGATTAGCGGGACTTCTGCGCATGCTTCTATTACAGAAAACAACCAAGAGTACCATTATGTTCCCGACAAATGCAACTAAAAATACAGGAACGTATATTGACATCAGAACTATTGTCTCTGGTTTATCGTACTGTTCGAATGGATCGTTGATTTGCTCGTAGAGTCTCGACATGTCAGCAACGGTCGACGTTTCGTTGCCAAACCTACTTGAAGGTGTCCCGTTCATTTTGTTGACTTCACGTGTATCCTATACTAATACTCTCACAATACAGCAATGGTGTTGTCAACATGCCTCAGAGAATGCAATCTTCAGTTCGATCCTAAAAGAAAGAAGAAGAAATATTTGAAAAATAGGAACCAGGTGCACAACTCTCACAGAGCGATGCAATTTACCAGAGGCAGAAATACAAGTGGACTTAATCTCATCAGCTGTTGATTGGAAATATGGCGTATTGAATTTTATGCGCTGTTTGACGATGGTGGATATGCTGAGAAGGGATTACAAATCTTGCTGCCGATATTTTCATGGACAGATCCAGGTGGGGGGGGGGGGGGGGGGAGGAGGGAACCCGGCTCGTGTCTTCGCTATTTTTCAGAGGCCGGGAGACACGGTATTTTCCTCGAGAACACATGGGCGTCCACTTCTCCGGAGATTGTGTTGTCCTGTATTTCATACATAAGGCTCCTGCGCGTGTGTTTCGTGACCTTCCATGTACAAAATATTCCCCAGGGAGGCCCCCGGACCGCCCTGAGAGTGGAATACTGCCTCGCGTACTTACGCCCAATTCGCGGCTGAGTGTGTTAGATGATCCTTCGCGTAATGACCTATGATTGAAATGTGTCACTCCTCCCCCAAACGCTGAATCCCGGACCCGTCACTGATTTTATTTATTTATTTATTTATTTATTTATTTATTTATTTATTTATTTATTTATTTATGTTTAACGATACTTTCGACAGGCAGGGTTACATCGTGTCAGACAGTTTTAAGGGTGGAATCCGGAGTACCCGGAGAGAACTAAAGGCTGCGCAAGTATTCTCGGCCATATCTAATAACAACAATACTGATAATGTTTAACCTTTTACCCAACGAATTGCCCGCATCCGCCCGCGTAATATGCAAATTCAGCAGCTGAATAAATATTATTTTTCGAAAAATTTCAGCAAAACCATATCATGTGACCCCTCGTTGGAACGAGCTCGTCGAGCTCGTTCCAACGAGGGGTCACATGATATGGTTTTGTTGAAATTTTTTGAAAAATTTTTAAAAAATTATATTTAAAATAATTAATTTTGATATCGTCTGCGTTGGGTAAAGGGTTAAATGTCCGAGTGACATCACGAAAGCATTGGTTTGAGACTGGGAAAATAATGTTTTGTTTCTAGTATCGTAGTAGAGTATGGGTGGTCTTATGGACAATCTTACACCTGACCGAGAGGAGGGAAAACTTTCAAGAAAACACCCCCTCCTCGGAAATCCACACCCATACTACATACCTGAAGTCATGCATGTACATATATCAATATACATACCATAGGATACTATACAGGCATTACCCATACCACATACTACATGCCAGACCTCATGCTGCATAGAACCGATGTTTCGCACCGGAGAATTTTGCACCGGCAAACGTCCGGGTTCTAATCAGAATTTAACACCCCGACGTTTGGCTAATGCGTGTTTGTCATCGGACATCAGGGCATCGTACTGATATAAAGCGCGATGATAGAAAAAAGAGCGTCATCTGCAATTCAGTGAAGTTTGATTACAGGATTGCTACTGTTGCGGAATAGAATGAAAATGTTTGTCGATCTGTGATCGTAAAACGTTGATTTCCACGTTGTGATAACTGGCAGTTCTGTGAGATCCCACCAGCCCGTGACCGTTTGGGATTCCTTCAGACGGTATCAGACACAGGCTCCAGATTCTGGGTTCAGTAACTTCACGAACTTGTCGTGTGCAGCATAACGAAGACCAGGTCCAAATTATCTACTATTTTATTAAGCTAAACTATTAATATTACGACTAACCGTCGTTGTCTCTGGTTGGCATCAAATATATATTATTATATTATTCTACAACAAAGTTTATACCTTCAACACAGTAGTGGCATCCAGGTTTCTTCTCGTGGAGTTGATCAGCATACATCAGGAGCCCAGAGACAACTTGTCCAAGCAGTCAGAAATTGGTGCTTATATACACCAAATTTCTGATGCAATACTTGGGGTACGTGGCGACCGTCAGCAGTTTCTCCTTGACTTCAGGGAAACTAAGGTAAAGTCCCCTGACGTGGCGGTCGCCATTTTGTAGACTCTTATACTGCCATGCAGACTGTCGGTCAGTCTGCATGCAGTCCATGGAATCTCGGTTATCAAATAGTATTCCGCCGGGCGCCAGTTAACCGGCGGAATGTCCCGGTGACTGATGCAAATATGCAACTCAGCGTCTCCAGTTCGATGGGGAGTTTCACCAGGTACAAGTTATGATTTGTTAGACAATTCGAACACCAACATCCCAGTAACACTGCCGAATGTTATTGTCCCATCTGTCAACAAATCCTCAAATGTTACTGCTTGTTGACAATATTGGCTCGCAAAGGTATGCTTGATATTGTCAACAGGACATCTGGCGTGTACCCACAGAGTACGCCTGTACTCTGGTCGCCAGTTTCATGCAATTCCATGTAATTTAGTTATAATGTTTAAATCTGTTCCAAATCTATGGAAGTCAGTTAAAAGTTAAATAAAATCGAGTCTATTGAATTCCCATTTAAGACCCCAAGAGCTCGAGCTCTTACCCGAGCTGACAAGTGTACTTAACCCCTGTGGGCTCACTTCGCACCACTACGTCAGATCACGACCTCTACCACCGGCCAAGTCCTGGAATATCCAGAAGACCATTCATAATCCATTACGGTACTAGAAACCATGCATACACCACACAACCACACGACCTAGTAATCTGATCTACCCATGAGCTAGTACAAACCATTAGATGGCTCTGTAGTTCTGGGGATAACAGTAGACAATCAGGGGTAAATATCGTGCACTGTATACTACCATACTAGACAACAAAACATACCCCTACTAGCCGCAAGACAAGTAGAACAAAAATATACATGCATTACGCCATATGTTACCCTACTTGACAACAATGCATACCCCACAATACAGCAAGACTTAGCATTACGTCCCCTGAGTTCCAATGTGTTCTTTGTGCCCAGTGGCACATAGAACACATTGGAACTCAGGGGACGATTTATGCACTGCCTATACCAACTGTGGAGCACCACAATGCCTTAGGTGGATATTGGCAAGGGCTTACAGTAGACCTATAGGGTACAGATAATTCATCCAATATTTCTGTACCATACAACCAAACATAACACTGCATGACCTAGCATTGCATACAGAAAATGAATTTGTTTCAGTAATCCCCAAAAAAAAAATTGTTTTATCTTCTTACAATCATAATTGATTGAGAGTGATCAGATTAAAAAACAGCTTTATTCCAAATCTGTGTGAGGTCAAAATTTAAATGGATGTGATAATCGTTACTTATTCCCAGTTCCTTATTCGACATTCGTTATTAACCGATTTTCGGTTGATAACGAATGTCGAATTAGGAACTGAGAATAAGTAACGGTTGTCACGTCCCCTAGATTTAATAGGTCCATACATATTAGAAGCCAATGAGAACTGGGCACAAGATTAACTCCCCGTTTTATCGGAAACTGCAAAATTTCGAAATTCAGTTCGATTCGATTCAAAATCAACCCGATGATTCAATTCGAGTCGAGCTGATTTGGGAAAATTTTGAATCGTCTAGACGTTCTCAAAATCCTACCATGTGTCTCTCCTTGAATTCTGCTTCTATCATCCGATCTCCTGTAAGAGTTCAAAGAGGTTCGACTTTTGAAACAACTTTGATTCCATTTTTGAATATAGATTTATTGTTTGATTTGTCCACACTGACGAGTCGGTGTTACATTTAGTACATGGATAGAGATGACAACGGTTCTTGGAACGCGAATATCTACACTCGAAGAGCGATTCGAAACTCTGCCTGATTCGGTTCTAGATTCGATTTCGACTCGAAATTTGAGAATCACAGGGCCCTATTTTTTGAGGCAGCCTTTTTTGGGAAACCAGTATTAAGGATTTTTCCAGTACGGAACGACAAAGTGACACAGATATATCAGAATCATGAAGTTTATGTTGGGAGCTTCGGGGGCGCGGTGGCGTCGCGGTAACCGGTTCTCGTCAGATCACCGAAGTTAAACAACGTCGAGCGCGGTTAGTAGTTGGATGGGTGACCATTTCAGCGACTGCTTCGCGCTCCAGCGTTGTGTCCTTGAGCAAGGCACTTAACCCTGCTGGCCTACATGGGGGCACGATGACGCCGTGTACTAAGGCGTACTGCACGTCGATGGTGCGCATGTTTTCAACCAATCTAACCCTGCCTGTGCCGCTGTGCAGAGTTCAGAGTTACGATGTTGGAGGGCTGACAGCTGCTCGTCGTTGCTCGGTGGTTCTCTCCGGGCACTCCGGCTTCCTCTGCCCGTAACTCTGTCACCGACGTGATATGACCCTGGCTGTTAAAGTGTCGTTAAACCCTAATAAAAAATGTTGGGAGCTTCTTTCATTAAGTCGATGTTTTTGTTTGAGAAGGTGTGCCTTAAAAACACATTTTATTTGCCTTAAGAAACTTATATGAAACTCCTTTCCTGGACAAAATATAACAATTCAGACTCCATGAATAAATTAGTTGTGTTTAACGACACTTTCAACAGCCGGGGTCACCTCGTGTAAGACCGAGAATAATAAAATACCAAAACTTAAACTGAACTAGTTAAAGTTAAAAATAAAAGCAATTGTAGAAGAGAAGAGAGAAAAAAAGACAAGAGAACAACAATATACTAATATAGTCGATGGTACAATATGATTTCATAGTGTAAACGTGGTTAATTGTGGTCGTTGAAACATTAACCGTACTTAACCGTCCTTGACTTAAAAAATGGGTTTTAGGGTCTTCAGAGTCCTTGAGATTTTGAAATTGCTTCAGGATTTTTTTTACTCCGACCAGTCTGTGAATAAGCGAAAATTTATTGAACATCAAAACATATCGATTTATGTCAGAGCAGTTGTTTTTGTCCAATGTCGTCTTCCTGAAAGGCAGACGATCTTGACCTATATCTTACCTCCAACAAGTATCTGGGAATTTCATTGGTTCAAAGACGTCACACGCAGACTGCATATAAAACCGTATACTGCCTGTTAACATCAATATATGCTGACAGCTATGGATAATCTCCCCTTTGTTCATTGATTATTTAAAATGGCGGCAGCCGATAAACGCTTCAAGTTGAAAGATTGAGTGTTGGAAGCCCATATTTGGTCTGAAGTGCAGGTTGGGCAACTTAAAAGGCTTCATATTCTGTGGATGTGTGTCATGTTACCTTCCAAATGAAACTGTTTGGTATGTTTGAATTTGCCTTGTTACAATTTATGGGAGAGTGCCTGTAGGCACTCTCCCATAAATTGTAACAAGGCAAAGACACGTGAACACATTGTGAGAATTCTCTCATTTAATTTTGATCGCTGTTGTTATTAGTTCTGTGCATCGATGCGGTAGTCGGTAAGATATATTCGTTACACAGTTTGTTGGTGGCCTAATATGGTATATTATTCCATATTGGACTCGATAAAGGTATCTAGTTTGAAATTATTGGACACCTGGGGAAGATCCAATTTCGAAGCAAGTAATTGTTGAGAAAACACCTCTGTTTTATGACATCAGTAGAAAATAAAGCCAAGTTTCCTTTTGTTACTCTTAATAAACGAAAACAACAGACAGCTCACGGAGCTGTCTGTTGCTTTTCGTTTATTAAAAAAACAACAGGAAACTTGGATTTGTATGGAAAGCAAATTAGAGGCAAATAGTTTACAGATAATCCGTCATTCGGAATGTCTATCAGTTTTACACCTCCAAAACACTTAGTGTCCACTTTGGTTCATTGTTTAGTTTTTACAGTAATTTGCAAGTTTTTATTCTTCCCAGAAAACAGAAAATAGCAATCTCGGCACCTAAACTTTTATATTAATGGAAGCGTTAGTATCTATATTTATCTCACGATGGGCAACCTACTGATACAATGAACAGAAAATAACGTTTCAAAAGATCGTGCAAACGCCGTTTTCTTATTTTTAAAAGGAGTTTCACGTTCAAATTAATTGTGGAAAAAATTGCAAAGGGCCAGCTTCTGTATTTTTATAATACTCTACAGGAAAATGCCTTGAGTTTGTGACATAATGCACATGTGGATGAAACAAATTCGAAATTTAAATCTTTATATGGAATTTCTGCACTCTTAGTGTTAAATTACCTAAGAGCTTCAGGAAATTAAGGGGGGGGGGGGCAAAGTGTCCCGTAAATCTCTTCCAGCCACGAAAATTGTCAGCCATGCAACCCTTGACTGCAAACTACTCTTCAGGTTATGCGACTTTCGTGTTCATTTTTTGCCTGAGTATTGGTCTCTGTTGTACAACATCTGAGGAGACAAGGCTCACTTCTAGGCTTCTGAGATAGACTGATATGCGTATTCTTAATCAGAAGACTTACTCAAAGCTGTATTCAGTAGTAACCTTAAAACTTTCTTCCCCTTGATAAAAGCCATGGGCATAAAAATTCTGTTTTCTAAATGAGTGACTTTTAGAGATGGGTAATATACCGAGAAACCGAACCAATATCAATATCATGCGGATGCTGAAAACCGGAACTGAACCAATCGTTGAATACCGATTCCGTTTGAATTTTGAAATTTTCATACATTCGCTATTTATAAGTCCCTGTTGAGGCTTGATAACAGTTGAAGGGTTCATTTTCATGACAGAAGTGACTGATTTTTTTTCGTTTTGTTAACTCTCAGTGAACTGGGCAACAGTCCAGAAGCCCCACTAGACTGCAACATGCACAAGTCCAGTTGCTTAGCAGTGATTTCTAGTCAAGTCTTGGCTGCCTGTTAAGGCAGCCAAGACTTGACTAGAAATCATTATCCAGGTGTTTGTCTATTGGCAGTATGAGCTCCTAAACATGGCATGGTCAGAGCACATGCCCTGAGATCGCTAAAGCCTGAAATGGGTCTTTAAATATTAAGATGCGTTTAAAACAAGTCGTAGATATGATTTGTCGTAAAAGAATTCCACTTTTGGCCTCATTGGCAGTGTCATTTATAGCGTTGTGGTAGAATGGTACTACAACAACTTATTCTGTTTTTCCTAATGTGAATTCCTCTTTGGTACTATTAGCGAATCTCAGTCAAGTCAGATACCGAATATCGAACCGTTACCAAGGTATACCCCCTAAAAATACCCAAACTGATACCCTAACTCCAAATTCCAATACCGCCCATCTCTAGTGACTTTGTTCTGAAAAATTCAACTACTCCTCTTGAAGGGCATTCCATGTGAAAATTCGTATACATATAGTTTGGAAAAGTATCTAAAATTCAACTACTCCCCTTGAAGGGCATTCCATGTGAAAACTCGTATACATATAGTTTGGAAAAGTCTCTAAAATTGTCCTTCTCGAAAAGATTCTTGGAAATGGCTTCAAAGAGTCCTTGAAATCCTTGAACCTCATTGTTATTTATTTATTTATTTATTTATTTATTTATTTATTTATTGATGTTTAAGGTCACATACTTATGCACAATGCCTAATCATGGCCGTGACAGTTTTACGGGTGGAGGAAGCCGGACTACCCGGAGAGAACCATCGAGCAACCACGAGCAGCTGCCAGCGCCCCAACATCGTAACTCCGCACTGCAGCACAGACAGGGTTAGATTGGTTGACCATCGACGTGAAGTACGCCTTAGTACACAGCTGCATCGTGCCCCCATGTGTACAATCTGTGTTAAGTGCCTTGCCCAAGGACACAACGCGGGAGTCCGAATCGATCGCTCAGACGGTCACCCATCCGAGGACTAACCGGGATCGACGTTGCTTAACTTCGGTGATCTGACGAGAACCGGTTACCGCAACGCCACCACGCCCCCGAACCTCATTGTTAAACAATTGAAATAATATAAAAAAATCTAATTTTTTTTCATCCATAGAAAGTAAACCTTGGGTACGGAAGAGATAACACATAAAAACCAGGAACTGGAATGTTTTCAACCCCGTGGGAACTCCGGAAAGTGAAGCATTGTTTGTTTACCGTGGTAAACAAACCCAGCCACCAATGCTTGGGGTGGAAGTCCTCTAAAATGGGCAACATTGATATAAATAAATAAAAACATTTTCGTGCAGGTCTAGCGATATTGGGAAATGGAGAAATACGATATCCTATTTTTTTAGAAGAACGAAACGACACTTTGTCCACTTCATGGGTTAACAGATGGTGAAAATATGATATATTGGATTGTCTTGAAAAATACATTCGTTCTCACTATTGGTCAATTTCCCATTAGGCGCCCTATCTCGTTTACTGTTTATTTTTCAATTAACCTTTCCGAGAGAATTACACGAGAATACTGATTATTTGGCCCTGGTGCGAAAGAATGTGTTGATGATTGCTTCGCTAAATCAGTTTAAATGCATTCTGTCATCCCAGTCAGTTAATGTTATTTTTATTGTAGATTGTTAGGGTGGGAGTTTATTGTTGTAGAAATCTACACATTCAACCTTCCATACGATTTTTGGTCTTGAGAAACCGAACAGGTGCTTTCAGATATCAGACAATATTAATAATAAGACTTTGATAGCGCTGCTTTCAAACTATGCAAGTAGTGTAGGGCTACACGCTTCGCAAAAAAAGTGACGAGCAACTGAAAAAAATGGATTAATAATACATATCATCTGTTAACTGGTAGAGTGCTGGAAGCCCATTTTTGGGCTTTATCCAGATGTGCAGATACCACAGCTTAAAGGCTTCCTATTCTGTGGATGGGCTTCAGTTAATTCTTGATGTGATATTATTTACTCTGGGTAGAATTGCCCTGCTACAATTTATGGGAGAGTGCCAGTAGGCACTCTTCCATAAATTGTAACAAGGCAATAACATGTGAACAAAATTTTGACAACCCAAAAAACTTAGTACTCTACCAGTTAACGAAAGAGTGTGTTAAACCTTTATATGTTTGTCTCAAGGACATAGCTTTTAACCCTACATTGGAATGAGTTGGTTGAGCTTGTTCCAATGAGGGGCCATGGGCTGGAAAAACTCTGTTTGGAGGTGACGCCTGTTATCTCCGTTGGTAAAACAGTTCAAATATTGGGAAAATGACCAAAGGTCTTCCACTTTGCACACAAACCCTAGCAAAAAGGAACCAAAATTGGCCGTACCCCCCCCCCCCCCCCCCTACCCGGCATCCCGGCTGGCGTCCGGCCAGAATGAAATTGACATCTCCCACTTCTTTGTGCTGTGTTAGGTCTGGGGGCTGCGTCCTTGCGATTGAGTCTGATTGTGTCGGGAAAAGTGTGTAGTAAATGGTGAGAGGAGGTCTGCGAGGGAGAGTTGTGCGTGTGTGATAGAGCATATTGTGTGGTGGGTCGTGCGTGTGTTGTTGTTGTCAACCTTTCTGATGTGTCGCTTAACTTAACGGCCACTTGATCTATGATCGCAGCAATTAAGTTCAACTTATATAAAATGGGAAGGGTCTCGGCCTCCAAGCGACGACATACGAGCTTCTCGGCTGTATTGTACCACCTAAAAGAGTAATCTTATAAACTGCTCGGGAGACGACTTACATATAAGCTTTTAGCTTTCTGTCGAATCCCTTCTTTAAACAGTAACAGAGTTCCCTGTCTCTACTTGTTTCATTATAATACTCTATCTTTGTTGTTCATATTTTTTTTGTTACTCAACTATTGTTGTATGCATTTATCAATTATTGAGTAAATATTGTTTAAACTAAACCTTTACCCAACGCACAGGATAACAAAGTTAATAGTTTTAATTGTCGCTTTTTAAATATGTAAAAAAATGCCACAAAACCATATCATTTGACCCCCTCATTGGAACGATCTCGACGAGCTCGTTCCAATGAGGTGTCATGTGATATGGGTTTGTTGAATTGTTATGGAAAATAAAGGGGCGGAATTTTTTGCGAGTCGTTGGGTAGGGGGCTGGGTACCTGAGCGCCGAGAACACATTTTCTCCAGATTGTGCAAATTGTTTTATTAAGCCTTTTTTCAAAACTATATGACCATATTTGTTGTTAATTATAATTGCCGGTGATGAGAAAAGCTATAACACATTTTATATCGTGATAGTTTAGCACCCTTGTGTTAATGTTTCAAGGAAAATTGAATTCAATGAATCATCCCATTGGAGGTGGGTACTAATATCGAAGAGGAAATTTTTGGCATGCTTTTTTAAAGACTTTTTCATGTTTCGGGTCAGATTTTGCAGGATGTTGCGGATTTTGCAGGAATTTGCATTGGTTTTGCTCAAGAAAAGAGTCTTAATGGTTTAAATTGTCTAAACTGACTTGAAAGTGTTAGATTTTTGTATTAGGATCAAACAATTAAGACTGTTATCTCATTTTAAGCATAAAGACCGGGGCAAAGGCTTATATATATATATATATGTATATATAGACAATATACATATAGTATTTTTTTATATCTGGTTTATACAACGAGTTGAAATATAGTTAATATTTTCGAGGCTCTGCCGAGAAAATATTAACTATATTTCAACGAGTTGTATAAACCAGATATAAAAAAATACTATATGTATATTGTTTTTATCTGATAACAAACAGCAGTTTCACAAGTTGAGGCTTATATTCACTTTTATGCTCATTCCCACGGGCCTCCGTAGAAAATGAGACAAAGCAAACGCGATCTTTTGGTTGTTGCTGTACAGTCATAGCCACTGGTTGCAGTTGATCTATTATTCATGTATTTTTAGCTCTACCTGGCGACGATGATAATGTGTATTCAATCGAGAAGTTTCCAATTTCCATTAATTATGGTCCACTTTTGTTTGTGTTTACAATTAGTACGAAACGTTTTTTTCACGTGGCAGACGAACGTGTAATTGGAGCAGTACTTTGATCGTGGACGTAGACGTAGCTATAAATAGCGCATTACACATTACTGACAGTCTAGTAAGGTTTTGAACGAAGTAGGTTGTAATTATTCCTTTATTACAGCAAACTAAACTGAAAATTTACATGTTTATACTTATAGAAAATATGTCATATATATTTCGATTAAATTTCACTTGTTCCTTCAACGTAGAATTCAAACTTGCATTACGAAGTTTATGAATGAATGAAAATGGAATCGAACGAGGTCAAAGGCCGTTCGCATAAATTATAATTATATACAACACCCGTTGTATATACTTCAAGTATATACAACGGGTGTTATACTCTATGGTTATCAGATAAATATATATATATCTATATTCTAATCAATAACGTTTTATAATATTCATTGAAAACAACAACAGGGAAAAGCCCATAAAAATAAACAAAAACTCAACATAGCAGGACCCACGAAAGGTAGTCTCTGATTCATCCGATATGAACAAGGGAAGGTTCATAAAGGATGGTTCAAACTGTTCTTAACTGCATCTTCTCTCTGGCTATACAATCAAATATGGACTTTAACCCTTTACCCAACGCAGACGGTCTCAAAATTAATTATTTTAAATATAATTTTTTAAAATTTATCAAAAAATTTCAACAAAACCATATCATGTGACCCCTCGTTGGAACGAGCTCGACGAGCTCGTTCCAACGAGGGGTCACATGATATGGTTCTGTTGCAATTTTTTGAAAAAATAATATTTTTTCAGCTGCTGAATTTGCATATTATGCGGGTGGATGCGGGCGATTCGTTGGGTAAGGGGTTAATAGTTAACACAAAGGCACTCAACAGCACGACTGATATAAATACTTGTCTTACATGAATATATAAATGATGGATCACAATCTGTTCTGATTGACAATTATCAATCGAGATATGGTACAAAGTTACCAACCGAACGATTCAAAAAATGTCACCATTCAGCACCACTTGGCTTTGAAATTAAAATAAACTGGGCCACCAGGAGGCCATGATAAAGTTAAAAATAGTTTTGCTGTTTCCACCAATCCCACTGCATATTCCAGCTTATCCTCACATAACAAGTTTAACACATTCACAACCGAATGGACACTCCCATTGTATTGAGTAAATTTAATTTGGTCTTAAAGAATAGGTACCATAAAAGGGTGAAAGCAGGACTCAAGAGTCCAGTTGTTTTTGAGATGTGAGAAACTCTATCAGAGCAACAAATCCCGCAGATAAGTTGTTTGCGGGGGGTGGGTGGGTGTCTAAAACTGAATGGGTAAAAAATGCAAAACATAGAGGGTGGGTGGTGAAAATGGTGATGCAAAAAAAAATCAACCTCACGTCTCGTAAAAAAAAATCCCCACCCGGAAAATATATTTTTTTCGACTGATTAAGTTGTAAATTACCCGAAAGGATACGCCGCCTCATTGAGTAAAGGGTTAATAGAACTGTTTGCTTTGTAAAGTAACGAGCAGAATTTGAAACGGTAAACAGTTCCAGATTTTCGGTGCCCGAAAGCAGGTAGCCCGATTTCCAAAGTTCATTTTTGGGACATACAAGAATTTGTTATCAGCACTGGAACGTAGTGCTATTGTAGGAGTGCACACATTTGAGGGATGTTGAAAGATAATGCTGAAGAAAATCTTAGATTCTCAATGAAATATTTAAATAAAAGAAGAGTGGATTTGTATTCAACTAACAGCGCCTGAAGAATTAATTTGTTCGTGCGCGATTATTACCACAGACCCCAAGTTTTAAATATGGGGACCAGTTCACCTGAACCAGAAAGAATTTTTAAAATGCGAGAAAGCAGTAATGCATGTATCAGCGTGTGTGTTTTATTCACGATTCATTATATGATCTGGCCATCCTTTCTGTTATAAAGCCCATTCATTAACAGCTTTACCGACACGCCCACTTTATCCATATATGGAGGCCATCTATGTACGCATGTATGCCAGGAAGTTTAATAACATTTATGACATACTTGAAACTTTACCATCTAATTAATTGTTGGGAAGGGTGCTCTGAGCTCTCTGTGCCCTTTCCAACAACTAATCAGATGACTGGTTTGATATGCGCATACCAGCGTTAGTGTTAAAAATGATAACGCATGGCCCATCAGACACTAGAGAATAATCGTAGACTGAGACTCGGGGGATGAGGAATGAAAAACATTTTCTGTGACAGTAGTTGATTTTTATTTGAAAATGATTTAATCACATCTGTGTCATTAAATATTCGTCAATATATTCTTTATCGAGGACTATATCCTAACTCGGAAGGTGCGGACAAACAGCTTATCTTATTTTGTAACATAATCGCATGCCTAAAAGAAGCCGCTGCTGTTTCTCTGCCATTGAAGTGTCTTTTGGGGAGGGGGGGGGGTGGATCAAATAATAGACAGACTCTTCAACTCGTCCTCAGTTAATATACAGAGGATAGGGAATGAGTGTTTTTCTCATATAATATTTATGAAACGAGTCTAAGAATTTTCCGTTTGGGCTCGCCAGAGGCTCGCCCAAACGGAAAATTCTTAGACTCGTTTCATAAATATGATATGAGAAAAACACTCATTTCATATTCTATTTCTCATAGGACACACACACGCACAAATTAGCCACTTAGTATGACTTTTTAACCCATCACCTAACTTGAGTTGCAGACGGCACTTGGAAAAAACATCCTCGTATAACTAAAATTTTTCATTTTTTGCTTCCAAAACATAGGTTATGACCCCCTCATTGGAACGAGCGCGACACACTAGTACCAATGAGGGGTCATAATCTATGGTTTGGAAGCAAAAAGTGAAAATATAAAAAAAAATGAATGGCGTTTTTCTTGTATTGCGCGAGACGGTTTTTGTCGTTACGTTAGGTAAAAGATTAATACAATATAACCCACCCTAAATAGGACAGATAACGTAAATTCTCCCTACTGAAAGTATGCAAATATGACCCAGTTGTATTTTGTTTAGCCAATCAAATTGTCCAGTTTTGAAATTGACCAACGAAAGCTCCCAACTCTAATTATGCAAATTATGAAAATGTGGCCCAGTTGTATTTTGTTCAGCCAATCAAATTGTCTAGTTTTGAAATTGACCAATGAAATTGACGGAAAGCTTTATTTATCACTGATTAATATGAAAACAAAATATCAAATGTTTTAAAGTGAACAAAACGGACAAGTCATATGATAAACTTATTTACTGGGCTTTATCGACGCTTTTGACAGCTAGAGTCACCTCGGGTCTGACAGTTTTATGGGTGGAGGAAGCTGGATTACGCGAAAGGAACCAATGAACAGCGGTGAGTAAAGTCGGACACCTCAACAAACCAACTTCGCACAAGCAGGGTTAGCATTGGCTGAAGGCAAACGCAGTATGGACGCGCAGTACGCCTCAGTACACAACACCACCGTGCTCGCATGAGGGAAATTGGGATTACGTGCCCTGCACAAGGACACAACACAGTTACCCCTGGCAGGGATCGAACCGTGAACCTTTCAGGTTGAAGTCTAATTCTGTAACCCGTCAGCCGCCGCGTTCCTAATCAGTTGGGTTACAAATTAACCCAAATCAACTGGCTTGACCGAATATGGACCCAATTGGGTTCATATTCACTCAACCCAGTTGTTTTGGGCTGGTTTTTAAAACAACTGATTTTATAATGCATCCAGACCTTATTTTATCAAGAGCAGAAACTCAATGAACCAAGAAAGTTTGGTAGTGCATTGCGAACTTAGCCCTTTGATACTTGTGTACGTCTTATGACGTACGAAATGAAACAGCGCGTTGATACTTTGTGGTCATTTGTTTTGTTATTATTTTTCAAGATTTAACCTGAATTCCTATTTTCTACCGCATAGTGCTCAGTGGCAACCTTGAGCCAAATGTTATCACAGCTTAAAATACTAATATAATCCTGCTTCCAAGACCTCTTAACCGGGTGGGCGCCAGAAACCACTATCGGAGCTTTCAAAAAATGAGGATACCAGAGCAAAAGCCAACACTTTCCTTGCTTATATTTCATATTCAGTCAAACACAAATAATATTTTATTTATAGGAATTGGTTTTATTACAAATTATTGGAGAGTGCCTGTAGGCACTCTCCAATAATTTGTTATAAAAGAAGTTTTAAATAACAAATTCAGACCACAAACAAAAAGCTCGCCCTCATCCAGATAATCACTGAGGTGAAAAATATCTTGTTATTTGTACTTTCCGACGTTTGGCGACGCATTTTGAAAAACGTTGAAGAAACTGAATTCCCATTGAAGTTTGAACGTCAGGATAATTAAAGTCCTAAGGGGTTAATAAAAACAGATCCCGGGGCAGATGCAGATATCACAAATTATGCACGAGTTCCACAGCATGTCTGCGAGGACGCCCCAACTAAAAAAAGACACTCCCTCCTCTTCCCGTGTCGACTACATGCCATGTTGGTAACCTTCATCCTCCCACGCCTCAAGTTGGAAGCCCAAGCTCCCGCCCTTGCCTTTGAGCAACACATCGCGATGTCTGAAATAGCCCCGTTTAACTTTCTGTACTCGTTAAATAAAAATAAGTGTTTGTGAATTTTCATTCTTATTCAGGACACCCAACGTTAGCTTAAAGAGAAGACCTCGTGTTTCTTTATCAATGAAATGGCATTGCATCCGGGGATCGTCTGACCTTATCAATCAAGCATTGTGTTCCTGGAAAGTTTCCAGCCAGGATCAATTAAGCAATTAGGAAACGCGAAAAATGTCCAGTTTTATGAAGAATGGATAAATTGATAGACAGTAGAGTTTCTGATTAAAGTTCCCGAATTAATAAGGAAAGTAATCCCGTATCGCGTCCATTAGATTATCTCCATGGATAAATTCTAGAGAATGTCCATTTATAATTGGCAACAATGCTCACATCTGTCTTGTAGAAACAATCATTTTCTCGGAGCAATTAGTCTTTTTCGAACTGAGATACCGTAAACTGACCAGAAATTAGTTTTCTTAATTGTTTATTCCCCCGTACATTACGACTCTTGTGATTTAGCTCAAAGACAGACTTGTATTTGAGCGACATAATAGCGATTACCCACGCTGCAACAAACAAGCCGCTCTTCCCTAAACTGTATCCATATTCCCTAAGAAAGTAAAGAATCTGTTTCTCGGAACCTCCCGCTAGGTCATTTTGACTGCCGGATGCTCTTTTTTATAACCAATGCAAACTTAAAAAAAAAAAATTAAATGGTTTATGTCTGATATTTTACCAAAGTTATTAAAATTAATAAATTTGTCTCTTGAATGCAACAAGGCTTTGCAATGCTTTAGCATTGCAAAGCCTTCTTGCACTCAAAGGACAAAATACACCACCACGCATGCTATTCTGTAAATCATAAAACAAACCAAGAATATAAACTATGGACTTTTGATGGCAAAGAAATAATTACAAAAATAAAATATATATTGAAAAACCTCCCGCCGCATGCAATTTTACAAAAAAATGGTCTGAAAAAAGGAAAATCTACTTTGTGGGGCCTAACTGCTACCTTTTTGCGCCAGATGTTCATACGCTCTTTTACGGATCATATTACGGTTAACAGAACGCACTGGGACATCTTTACCAACATTTAAGTCGGAGCCTTTTACATCTTCCTGAAGCCAATAGAGAAAACCCGAATGTGAAACTGAAACCGTCGAAATGCGGCGAAATTACATCGCGGTAAAAACTCTGAACAGACCTCAAGAAAATCAATTAATAAAAAATTTCAAAAAGCACAGTGTCATTAAACGGAAAAGAAACCAATTGCACTAACTTCATGATCTGCAAGCAGAAAATACAACACCTACGTAAGCCACCTGCAGACCAAAAAAATCTAACAGGCCACAACACACAACCACGCAAAACACAACGGGATAGAGATCAGCCAAGAAGAATAGAGGCCCAGGGTCATGAACGTGTTTTCGGTGTATGCCGGCATGTATTTGCCAACATTCGGGTATGCCTAAATGTTGGCGGATATATGCCGGTATGCACTGGTTGCTCGCATAAAATCAAGACTACAAAAATCCTATAATAATAATTATTTCCTTGAACATCTGGCGTTCCTGAGCTCCCCCTCCTGCAATAATGTACTCTCCAAAGCATTTCGCTGCAAGAGGGTATCTCCATGCTAATTTCGTAAAGAGAGTGCCTTGCGATAGGGGGAGGTTCTGGGTAAACGCTACATGTTGATTCACATTACAGGGCATAATTTGCATCTCGCTACACAGATATGCTAAAACTTCTGATGATTAATCGAAGCCAGGACTTTGTATGCAAATTATTGCCAAGTCACGTATTAATACATTTTGCCTGATAACGTTGAATATTGTGGAATGCATAACGGTGCGACTGATTACCGTCGTTCGGTTGTGCATTCTATAATGTTCAGCGTTGTTGACGTTTATTTCGCCTGAACAACCTTGTTCTATGAAGGGTGGGGGAACAACACAATACACTCATTCATGCCTGGTAGACCATGATGAACGTCCCAAGTTATGATTTGCCGCACATCACCGTCACCGGCGTACCTCCTTGTACGGGAAGTTTACCACTTGAATCGCGAGGGCGAGAGAGAGAGAGAGAGAGAAAGAGAGAGAGAAAGAGAGAGAGAAAGAGAGAGAGACAGACAGAGACAGAGAGACAGAGACAGAGACAGAGACAGATAGATAGAGAGAGAGAGAGAGAGAGAGAGAAAGAGAGAGAGAGAGAGAGAGAGAGGGGGGGGAAGAACATGTATAATCTGTAAATGCCCATCACGGACATGTAACACAAACTCATGTATATTGATATAGTATTCGTTTGTACTCTACTCAATGTAAATGGAAAAAAGTAATGAAATAAATAATAATAAATAATAAACGTAGTAATTGCAGTCTTGGGACGTTCTTGGTCCTGTTTACCCAATATTATTCATCAACACCAGTCCCACACTCCTCAAATGGTACGTAAAGACTCCCATTCCATAACAAGCCCTCGACCATTTCACACCCCAATAAGACATGCAAACAAAAGAGCATTGGCAAAGGAACTTAACCCGGGTACATAATGAAGCCATCATGCGAAGACGCGCTGACTCCAGGCCCGCCTTGAACTATTCGATAATGTGTACAAACCGTGAAGCCACCTCTCCTATCTGCAGGATAAAAAGAGCAAAAACAATATAGGGCTGTGCGAAGCTAAGAGTATTCGGTTCGATTCGAAATCACCGCAAAGCTTCGATTCGATTTTCTCAGATATGAGATTTCAAATCGTGGGGTAGATTGACAACTGAAGCAACGATCAAACGATAGGGCCGACGTTTCTCACCATTGTGCGACCCATCGGTCGGGCATGCGCATTTATGCTTCTCCTCATTTACTGATATCATGGATCATGTTTCTGTTGTCGTTAGAAATATCGCCGGGTTTCCTTTGAATTAATTCTCGGGATACAAAACTACCCGGAATATGCATGGAAATAGCCGTTGGTGGAGCGGGACTCGCAGAGGCGGAGAAACCAGGGGTAAATGGGGGCACATGGAAACGTTCCCCTCCACTTTTCTCAAAGACATGTTCCATGGTTACACCTTGAGTTAAAATGGGCGAATGCAAACGTGCCAATATTATTAGTTACACAGTTTGTTGGTGGCCTAATATGGCATATAAGCTTGAGTCCAATATGGAATTAACTGACACCATATATACCATATTAGGCCACCAACAAACTGTGTAACGAATATATCTTACCGACTGCTGCATCGATGCACAGAACTAATAACAACAGCGATCAAAATTAAATGACATAATTCTCACAATGTGTTCACGTGTCTTTGCCTTGTTACAATTTATGGGAGAGTGCCTACAGGCACCCTCCCATAAATTGTAACAAGGCAAATTCATATATACCAAATAGTTTCATTTCGAGGGTAACATGACACACATCCACAGAATATGAAGCCTTTTATGTTGCCTAACCTGCACTTCAGACCAAATATGGGCTTCCAACACTCAAGCTTTCAACTTGAAGCGTTTATCGGCTGCCGCCATTTTGAATAACCAATGAACAAAGGGGAGATTACCCAGAGCTGTCAGCGTATATTGATGTTGACAGGCAGTATATGGTTTTATATGCAGTCTGCATGTGACGTCTTTGAACCAATGAAATTCCCAGATACTTGTAGGAGGTAAGATATACAGGAATTCCTGTAATATATTATGTGCAAATCCAAACAACATTTGACAAATGAATCCTACTTTCGGTCGCTTCGGTACGTTTCTTCTACTTCGACCATCTTTCAATCCGAAGGTTAGCATTCGGGTTGGGAGATGACTGAAGTAGAAGAAATGGACAGGATAGTGACCACACCGTTGCATGCTCATCTAAACAAGACACTGTAGCGTGTCACAGTACATTTTCCGATGTAAGATTGTAACTTTTCCTCCCTTTGGGCTGAACCATGTTAGCCTAGAATTTTTTCCCCTCCACTTTTATCGAATTTCCGCCGCCTCTGGGTTTCGGGATGTCTGAAGTCTTTGACATGCAGCACAGAATGCAACAATTTTATTGAGACATTTCCAATTTTCAAACCAGCAACTTCTAACGCACTGTGATGGCTGAGAATCACTGCGGAATATCTCGCATGACGGCTCCAGGAGTCCGCGCACACATTGGAATGATTTGATAGTTATATGCATGTCATTCTTTATGATGGTTTCCCGCTTTTCGTTCCTGGTAAATGATTTACCAGGAATGACAACCAGGATAACGTCATAAAAATGGCATCACGAGTGATAATCGTATCAACAGCTCTTCTAATGTTGGTACTGGAAATGGCGGTATGTTTCTTGTAATATATCCATCTTCTTTAAATCGCGTTTATCTCCGAAGTCAAATGCTTCGTCACGAACTACATCAGGTATGATACGGGTATAATTATTCACAATCACACAGTTGTGATATTCGAGATTCGATTCGATTCGAAATATTCGAATATTCGTTTAGAAATTCGATTCGAGATGAAATTTGGGATTCGCAGTGCCCTTACATAACACCTAATCGCAATCACACGGATGTCTTTTTGTCTGTTCAACAACAAAACGATTTGCTCTCACAGACTTTGCGTCTTCGAAATCACCGGTGGGAAGCAGACTATCCTTCCTCGTGTTGTTAATTTGACTTTAATGTGTGTCAGGACACCTGAGGCCCCGTAAGGCCTGGGCTGACGTGGGGTTATTTAGTCCCGCTGATGAAATTGCGGGGAAATTAGACCGACGTGGAGAGTCGAAATCCCAGTGCCGCGAACTCGGCGCTGGGAGCTGAGTTCGACAGGCGCTGTGATTTCTCCTCTGCCAAATTGGCCTGAGATAGGTTCGATTTCCGTTAGGTGTGATTCCTAATCACTTCAGGCTGCGTAATGGAAAGAATGATTTAAAGTAACAACGATTCTTTTATTTACACACAAAAATAAATCCGTTTCAATATTTCAACAATCAACAATTCGATTCTTTTCACAGAAAATGGGTTGCTAGGGTTAAACAATTCTCAACAATCATATAGTCATTCTATAACCCTGTACTGGCACTATAGTCTACACACTGGAAATGTTACTACCGTGAGCTCGCCATAAGAGCTTCACCCGCTTAGGCTCAAACGTCAACGTCTGCGCGTAACTGTACCTCTGGCTGTCGGAGGTTTCCGACCAGCAATGTTCGCCATCTATATAGCCACCGTACTTCTGATTTGGGTCAGATATTGTCTACTCATACCTTATGTGCCTTTTGAAAGTCCTCCGTGAAAGTCCTATTAAAATATTCACTTTTCCTGGTTGAATTCACGATTCACAAATGCCCCCTTTTTGTGCTAGGGCGAAATTGTCACTCACACCGATCTCCAGTCGGTATTACGATGTTTCGACAGCAAAACAAACTACTCAGAACGCAATCAGTCTGACGCTTCAAAGGGTTAATACGCACAATACAATTAACCTACACTTCTGACTATAGCAGGCTGATACCTGCTACTCGACAATCTAAACTTTAACGTTTCACCTGGGTGTTCCTTCTCACGAATTCGGCTCTTGTAGCCGCCTATTCACATTAAGCTAAATCAGTCGTGGAATGCCCTCTCTGGCCATTCCAGCCGTTTCAGGGTCCTGTGATCGAAGGTACCCCTATGCCAGGAAACAGAGTCCGCCTGTCCTGGACTTCACCAACGTGTGTGTGAGCCCAAGTGTGTGTCTAATGCTCTGCTCTTCCAGGTATATATACTTTTTACCCTAAACTGTCAGGTGGACGGACGCTCATCCATCCATCTGTCAAAACGGTGGGAGATGACGTATATCGAGACAGAATCAATATAAGTCATCTCGCGCGTGACTTAACGGTGATTTCACTTGTCGAGACAACCGATTCGTTTCTGCCATTTTGCTATTACTAATGATGACACGACATTTCTATCTTTTAGAATCTAGTTTCTCAATCGGCCGTGACGATATCCTGCCACCAACCGATTACGTCTCGTAAGACTCGCGACTACTGCATAAATTAAATGAGATTAGACCTTATCTAACATACCGTTTCTCCCCTGGGTCCCTGCCCTGAAGCTGGATATACACCACATGTGTTTTTACAGAGAGGTGAAATTCACGTAGGGTTGTCGCTTTGATGCGGAATATATTTTGAACTTACAATATCTTTAAATATGAGACCCCTTGCCCCTATATTTAGGCTGGCTTTGCCCTGACAGATGTGTTTTGTGTTGTTAACCCTTTGATACTTTTGGCGAAGCCTCGAGGTTGAACATACGCCCCGAGCCGCAAACCACCATGTTACCGGCAATTCATCACAATAATGTATATGTTCCAATAAGTCACTTCCCATAGCATAAAACCTACATCGTGAAACACAAGAGGCTTATTTACTAAACTTGCGATCGTTAAAAATTGTCCTGTTCAATGCAACTTTTAACGATCACGGGTTTAGTAAATAAACCTCTCGCGTACCCCACGACGGCACTGGATAAATAATCAATGAACCAGATAAACTCATTCCAGCTGAGTTCAAATCGTAAATTGGTTTGTAATTAAAACAACACTTCACCCGGAACACCCGCTGCACATTCAAAAAATCCAGAAAAATGAAGCGGCTTGCTAGTGAATCCGTTGATTAAGCAATTACGAAACGGGTGACGTAATTTCAAATATTTTGCGCTGTGACGTCAGAGGGTAGCATTTGCTGCTGGAGCCGTAAACATAAAAAAAAAACTACAGCAGCTCGTATCCATTCAGAGGGCGAGGATTTTACTCTTATTGGAAAATAGTCATATGATAATTATGTAGATACTGCAGCTGTTTGTGGCAAAATTGTTGCCTTCAAGTTATTTCAAGCAGGGACGTAGGAACCGGGGTAGATGGGACTTCACCCCCTCTCTCCAACGTTTCCAGCAATACCTAACAGAGAGAGAGAGAGAATGCAGATTGTGAGAGATTTTTGATTTATGATTTAATTCAGAAGAAAACGCAATATACGTGACTCTAAAGGCTTTATGAGCGTCCAAACAAAACGCTAAAATAATTGTGGCTTGTGGAATGAGGGTATCGAAAACAGGTGTCTTGAAGATTCGCCATGACACCTGTCTTTGATACCCTAATTCCACAAGCCACAAATTTAATAAGTACGATATAACTCTCAACAGAGACTATATGTGTTATCGACCAGTGATTCTGTGGAAAGTTTCTGGTGTTGGACTAAAATAGAACTCTTGCAATATAATTAACTCTGCCTATTCCACAGTGACTATACGCCCATCAGTTTATTCCTGTTGTGTACGTGTATCAGGTGTTCGGGAGTACAATCTCTATCTTAATGGTGCTTACATAATTGTGGCCGATTTCCCCGATGGTGTGGGGGTAACCTACTATTACCCCGACCTCCACCCCCTCCCCCGGCCAAATAGGAGCATTGTTCTCAATGTAAAAGTGATCGAGCACAAAACACATATTTGAGTATTGCATTCCTACCGCCCCACTAACCCGCATGGGTTAACACTTATATATAGAGTAGTAGCTGGGGTACACTTCCATGACCGTGATCCCCCTATCCCGTGTTGGAAATGCTTGCAACACCCCCATTTTCCATTCAAGACCTTGCTGTCTGTCACAAGAATCCACTTCACTGAAATAGAACTGACACAGTGTAAAATGGTTCCATCATTCTAAGGGTTAACCCTTTGAACACTAGTGGTATCTGTCATGCCAGTTCAGTGGCAACAATAAGACGAGTATATATTCATTTTTTCGGACAGACCAAGCAAAATTTTCAACGTGCAGCCTCGGGGCTGCACGTTGAAAATATTGATTGGTCTACCCCACACATTTACTGAACAGACATCCTATTATTGACATTATGACGTATCAAGTACCTGGCTGGAAAAGCGGCCCATCCGGTTCAAAGGGTTAACAATATTAATGGGGTCTGTATGGGGGTCAGGCGGACAATGTGTTTTTCTCTGAGACAATAACGACTGTAGTGTTTGATTGGGATATTATATTGATGGAATTATAATAATCAAATTGATGAGATATCGAACAATTTCTGACCTAGAATGTTTCTTTGATATGACTTGACTCCAAAGAAGTTAAAAAAGCCGAAAGTATCTTGCAACTTAATGAATAAATTTACGCAGTCCACACTTTTTATACTATAAATTCACGCATATGAGAGTATAGACGAGGAGCTCAATGAATAAAATTAACGGGGTTTATCTAAAATTACGAACTCTGCATCAGAAGTTTAATAGAATGTCGCGATTGAGACTTGAGACTGTTTCTGTATATGTTTACGAATGTGTGTCGACTTGGGCATTAGGCAAACTTAAATTCTAATGCGATACCCGTGAATTTACCGAAACAAGAAATTCACATTCGATCACATGTCGGTCATTCATTCCCACATTTCTCCACAGCTCCACCTATACTCATGCCTTCTCCTATCCCGCTCGATCCACCACCCTGTTAAAAAGGGTGAGCACGGTGGTTCAGTGGTAGACTGTTGAACTTCTATTCTAGAGGTCCCGAGTTCGATCCTCGTCCGGGACGACCCGCGTTGTGTCCTTGGGCAAGGCACTTTATCCCGGTTGCCTTCATGGGGGCACGATGACGCCGTGTAGTAAGGCGTACTGCACGTTGGTGGTGCGCATGTCTTCAGCCGCTGAAACCTTGCTTGAGCGAAGCTTGATCAGACTTAGAATGTTGAGGAGCTGACAGTTGCTCGTCGATGCTGGGTGGTTCTCTCCGGGTACTCCGGCTTCCTCCACCCGTAAAACTGCCACGGTCACGATTAGCCATTGTGCATAAGTATGTGACCTTGACCCTCTTCACTCTGTTGTCAAATTATCCAAATTTCAAGTAGCCATTTTTCCCATAATGCAACTGAAAATTAACCAATTCAGTCTTGTTTGACAGAGCTCAATGAACTCCGTCAAAGAAGATTGTATTGGTTAAATTTCTAGTTGCATTGTGGGAAAAATTTGCAGTCTGAGCATTAGATATTTTGACATCAGTGTGCAGGGGGTTAAACTCCGATAAATAATAATAATATTAACGCTGTGTGAAATTAATGGAAATTGTGATCTCCTCTGGCGGTCTCAGCATCTGACATCGATTTCTGAAAAAATGTGTTTTTCATGAATGGCTGTCACTCTCTTCTATAATCGATGAAGTAGTGTTGAAACGGGTCGCAAATTCTATAACCGGCTAATCGCTTAGCTATCACCATAAAAAAACGATTAACCGCCAGATATATATCAAGAGAGAACAGACAACTGGCAAAATTTCAATCGGGAGAATTTGGTCAGAATAAAGATGGAAATATTTTTATACCACGATTGCTGTGTGTGTTCAATGTAACCCGATACAATGCAGACAGTGAGAAATGTGTTAGGTACACAACTCATGGAATCCGGACTGTGTGTAAGAGCGTCGTTTAACCCTTTACCCAACGAATCGCCCGCATCTGCCCGCGTAATATGTAAATTCAGCATTTGAAAAAATATTATTTTTCAAAAAATTTCAACAAAACCATATCATGTGACCCCTCGTTGGAACGAGCTCGTCGAGCTCCTTCCAACGAGGGGTCACATGATATGGTTTTGTTGAAATTTTTTGAAAAATTTGAAAAAATTATATTTAAAATAATAAATTTTTATATCGTCTGCGTTGGGTAATGGGTTAAGAATGGTCGTTACGTATTTGAGTGACGTAATGGCGTGAATGAAATACTTCAACACAAAATGGTGTCTAGAAGCGTTGTAAACAGACTGCCAAATGTAATATTTTTCTTTAAAAACACCAGCCTCATTCACTTTATTCAAATTGAATCGTGGTATAAATACATACACAGAACGCGATGTGTGTTTGAATCGGTGGGTGTTTTCATAGCGAGTTAGGATGGCGTTGTCATATTTTGCGAGAGCCGTAGGTTAGAGTGTGAAATATGACTACGCCATTCCAACGAGTTATAAACACACATCGCGTTCTGTGTTTATTACACATCCCATACATTAAAATACATTTAAATAAACAAATTTTAATTCCGATGTTTACTTTGGCTATATCATAACCGAAACATGGATGTGAAGTCAAGTTTAGCCATTTGCTGCCCATTTCAAAGGACTTCAATCCCAGGCGTTGGTTCCGGATCTTATTTTACCAGTAAAGTAGTACTTTAACAAAAATTGCTTCAATTCCCTGGGCCCCCACGGGGAAGAGGGGGTGGGGGTGGTACTAAACTACCATGAAGTGTGTTTTCATATTTTAAGGATTTTAAGGAGTGCCAGGAATGATGGTATAGTACGTTTAAACTTAAAAGGGTTTGGTCAGCCCGATGCATCATCGTTCTACCAAAATATTCCCTCCCAATTCCCATGGATTCAACCGTGTAGGTGCGCAGGAATATAGCTGTTTAATGTTTTTGTCGGTGGAGAAGGATGGGTCGTGAGTTAGTGATTGAAATGTTATGCTCGCTAACGAGGGCCTTCACACAATTGTTTGATATCTGAAATATAAATTATTGCGGAACAGTTGTCTTAAATTAAAGGTAAATATTTTGCCTAGTTGCATACGCATACAAACAAACAAGGTCGCAACACTTTCTATTTTTTATTATCATTATTTATTTATTTATTTATTTATTTATATTTATTTATTTTTATTTATTTATTTATTTGTTTATTTATTTATGTTTAAGGTCACATATTTATGCACAATGGCTAATCATGATCGTGACAGTTTTACGGGTAGAGGAAGCCGGAGTACCCGGAGAGAACCACCGAGCAACGGCGAGTAACTGTCAGCTCCCCAACATACTAACTCCACACAAGCAGGGTTAGCATTGGTTCAAGACAAGTGCACCATCGACGTGCAGTACACGACGTCACCGTGCCCCCACGCGGGCAATGGAGATGAAGTGTCTTGCCCAAGGACACAACGCGGTTGCCGCAGGTGGGATTCGAACCGAGGACCTCTCGGCTTTCAGCCTGCCCCTCTACCTATTGAGCCACCGCGCTCCCTTTTATTATCATATAGTATTTGAAATCTGCTTTGACCTTGGTTTTGTGCTGATGAGAAAATATTTTTCTGGAAGAAAGTTCTTTTACTATAAATCTATTTCCGTTCAGAACTTGAATCCCCACATTACCTCCAAGGAATAGAAAACTAATTGGTTATGCTCTAGCGATAATTAAGTACACGTATTTCCTCCTCTTGATTAACCATTAAATTTGTTCGGGCACTGTTTTCTTTCAAAACCAATCTATTCTTGAACGATTCATTTATTATACCCTTGAACCCAATTATAATTCGATATCTCTGTGCCAAAAACTGACCTCGAATTGTCTGTAAAGATAAAACTACTTATTATTATACTTATAGTAGAACTCTAAAAGCTGTTACAAATTATAAATTAAGGTGACCTAAAACGGGTTACTTTATTTTATTTCAGGTAAGCATTTCTCTTTTTTTTCAGCAAGAGAAAGATAACACAATTCGACGTTTACCATTGTTACAGGAAAAGACTGGTATTCAGGGACGTGGCTAGAGGCTTCCGATTGGGGGTGTAGGGTAGTGAATTTCCAACTAGGGGAGGGACCGGGAGGGGGAACCCCCTCCCGGTCCCTCCCAATAGTTGGAAAGTCACTACCGAGAAAGATGTTGAAAATGAAACCATGATTCTTGTAACTAAAATTCCAACACATTTATGATAGAATTATCAGGTTATTATTATTTGGTGAAATGTGTGACATAAAATACTTCGCAATCTTTTCTTTATCGGGGACTATTTCCTGATGAGGACACTCTGGTGGACAAACGACGCATCTTAAGCAGTATAAATGCAGACCTTCTAGAAGCAGCTGATAGTTTCTCATTCACTTTTGTGTTTTTTTCCATAACAAGGAATCTTCAACTCGTCTCCAGTTTATATCGGAATTTACTGAACTCGTTTAGTACGAAAGAGCAGTGGGGCCAGTCGTGGAAAACAATTTTTAAATCTACAACTCGTTATAACGACATGCCATCTCGTTATAACGACTTCCACAACTCGTTATAACGACTTGTCATCTCGTTATAACGACTTCCCAACTCGTTATAACGACATTACAACTCGTTATAACGACTCCACAACTCGTTATAAAGACTTCAACAAGTCGTTATAACGACTTGTCATCTCGTTATAACGACTTCACAACTCGTTATAACGACTTCAACAACTCGTTATAACGACTTGTCACCTCGCTATAACGACTTCTCAACACGTTATAACGACTTCGCAACACGTTATAACGACTTCAACAACTCGTTATAACGACTTCAACAACTCGTTATAACGACTTGTCATCTCGTTATAACGACTTCACAATTCGTTATAACGACTTCACAACTCGTTATAACGACTTCAACAACTCGTTATAACGACTTGTTATCTCGTTATAACGACTTCATAACTCGTTATAACGACTTCACAACACGTTATAACGACTTCACAACTCGTTATAACGACTTCAACAACTCGTTATAACGACTTGTCATCTCGTTATAACGACTTCACAACTCGTTATAACGACATTACAACTCATTATAACGACTCCACAACTCGTTATAAAGACTTCAACAACTCGTTATAACGACATGCCATCTCGTTATAACGACTTCCGCAACTCGTTATAACGACGTGTCATCTGGTTATAACGACTTCCCAACTCGTTATAACGACATTACAACTCGTTATAACGACTCCACAACTCGTTATAAAGACTTCAACAACTCGTTATAACGACTTCACAACTCGTTATAACGACTTCAACAACTCGTTATAACGACTTGTCATCTCGCTATAACGACTTCGCAACACGTTATAACGACTTCACAACTCGTTATAACGACTTCAACAACTCGTTATAACAACTTGTCATCTCGTTATAACGACTTCACAATTCGTTATAAGGACTTCATAACTCGTTATAACGACTTCACAACATGTTATAACGACTTCACAACTCGTTATAACGACTTCAACAACTCGTTATAACGACTTGTCATCTCGTTATAACGACTTCACAACTCGTTATAACGACAGTACAACTCGTTATAACGACTTCACAACTCGTTATAACGACTTCAACAACTCGTTATAACGACTTGTCATCTCGTTATAACGACTTCACAAGTCATTATAACGACTTGTCATCTCGTTATAACGACTTCAGAACTCGTTATAACGACTTCACAACTCGTTATAACGACTTCACAACTCGTTATAACGACTTGTCATCTCGTTATAACGACTTCATAACTCGTTATAACGACTTCACAACACGTTATAACGACTTCACAACTCGTTATAACGACTTCAACAACTCGTTATAACGACTTGTCATCTCGTTATAACGACTTCACAACTCGTCATAACTACATTACAACTCGTTATAACGACTTCACACCACAACTCGTTATAACGACTCCAACAACTCGTTATAACGACTTGTCATCTCGTTATAACGACTTCACAACTCGTTATACTGCTCTTTCGTAGTAATAGCCACCAAATGGTTAGGCGTGAATGGGTGCCCATTCACGCCTAACCATTTAGTGGCTATTACTGTTAGTAAAATATAAGTACAAATATGTGCAGATTTGCAAAACAGCTGGGAGAAACGTTTTTAAAAGAAGTTCGAAGCATGTCAAGATGTACGAAGATTTACCGAAATAAAGTTGACCAATTTAGATATAATGGGATCCACAAAACTAGACGGCAACGGGACTGGGTTAATGTTCTGGTTGGAAATTATTGGGGTTTTTAAAAATATTATCTCATTTTTGGCTAATTTTTTTGTGAACCGACTTTATTTTGCTTTGGACGTTTTCATTTTCACACTATGCGACAAACGGTCGATGTCTGTATAACGAAATTTGGAAACTTTTCGAAGCGTAACTAAACGGTGCGGTAAAAAAGTTCCGGCTTGTATATCACCCGTTGAATACAGAATCATTTATATCATAGCGGCGATTCCGTTGAATACAAGGGTTCAAAGTTTAATGGATGTGTAATAAATGACAGTCTTCTACAAGTGTCGGCGGTCAGACATTAACCTTTCAGCGGTAGGTAAACCAGGATGATAAATGACTGCCTACTGCAAGTGTTGGCTGTCAGACATTAACCCTTCAGTGATCGGTAACTCAGGATAAATGACAGTCTCCTACTAGTGTCGGCGGTCAGACAACGGTACGTTAGAGAAGATGATAACTGACAGCATGCTTCAAGCACCAGCATCCAGATTTTAACCCTATTAGATAGGTAAACCAGACGGCCTTCAGCAGACAGACACTAACTCTTCAATGATAGGTCAGACAAGATGATAACCGATAGCCTTCTACGGGCGTTAGCAGTCAGACATTAACTCTTCAAAGATAAGTCAGACAGGATGATAAATGATAGCCTTCTACAGGCGTCAGCAGTCAGACATTAACTCGTCAGTGATAGGTCGGACATGATGATAACTGACAGCCTTCTGCGGGCGTCAGCAATCAGACACTAACCCTTAAGAAATGGGAGACAGGTTGATAACTTACAGCCTACTACATGCGCAAACAGTCAAATATTAACCCTTCGAAGACAGGATGATAACTGGTTGTCTACTGCAAGCACCAGCAGTCAGACAATATTCTTCAATCATAGGTAAGAGGGGATGATACCCGAGAGCCCATTACAAGATTCAACCGTAGGATATAAACTCTTGAATGAATGATAAGACAGGATGATAACCGATAGCCTACTACAAGCCTCATCCGTCGGATATTAACCCTTCAATGAATGGTAAGAAGGATGATAACTGTTTTTACTACACGCCTCGTCCATCAGATATTAACCCTTCAATAAATGGTAAGACAGGGTGAAAACTGACAGCCTACTACAAGCCTCATCCTTTAGATATTAACCTACCAATGAATGGAAAGACAGGATGATAACTGATAGCCTACTACAAGCCTCATCCGTCAGATATTAACCCTTCAATGAATAGTAAGACAGGATGATAACTGATAGCCTACTACAAGCCTCATCCGGATATTAACCCTACAATGAGTGGTAAGACAGGATGATAACGGATTGCCTACTACAAGCCTAAGCCGTCCGATATTAACCCTTCAATGAATGGTAAGACAGGATGATAACAGATAGCCTACTACAAGTCTCATCCGGATATTAACCCTACAATGAGTGGTAAGACAGTATGATATCTGATAGCCTACTACAAGTCTCATCGGTCAGATATTAACCCTTCAATGAATGGTAAGACAGTATGATAACTGATAGCCTACTACAAGCCTCATCCGGATATTAACCCTACAATGAGTGGTAAGACAGGATGATAACTGATTGCCTACTACAAGCCTCGTCCGTCAGATATTAACCCTTCAATGAATGGTAAGACAGTATGATAACTGATAGCCTACTACAAGCCTCATCCGGATATTAACCCTACAATGAGTGGTAAGACAGGATGATAACGGATTGCCTACTACAAGCCTAAGCCGTCCGATATTAACCCTTCAGTGAATGGTAAGACAGGATGATAACAGACAGCCTACTACAAGTCTCATCGGTCAGATATTAACCCTTCAGTGAATGGTAAAACAGGATGATAACTGATAGCCTACTACAAACCTCAGCCGTCAGATATTAACCCCACAATGCATGATAAGACAGGAAGATAACTGATAGCCTACTACAACCCCAGCCGTCAGATATTAACCCCACAATGAATGATAAGACAGGATGATAATTGATAGACTACTACAAGCCTCAGCCATCAGATATTAACCCGTCAATGAATGGTAAGACAGCATGATAACAGATAGCCTCACTAGTCAGACATTAACCCTTCATTGATCGATAAATGAGGAGGATAACTAACTGTGCTCTACAAGCGTCAACAGTCTCTCATTAACCATTCATTGATTGGAAAAGCAGTCTGACAGCCTATTACAAGAATCATTATTCACGCATGAGCCCTTAGATGATAGATAAGCGAGGATAATAACTGACAGCCTTCCGCAAGCGTCAACAGTCGGATATCCTACAAGTGTTAACAAGCAGGCATTAACCATTCAATGATAGACACTCCTGGATGATAACTGACAGCTCTCTACAAGCGTTGACTGTCAGACATTAACCCTAAAAGATAATCCAGGATTATGACCGAAGCCTTCTACAAGCGTCAACAGACATTAACCATTCAATGATAGATAAGCCTGGATGATATCTGACAGCCTTCTTTCTCTTTCTCTATGCGCCAACAGTCAGAAATTGACCATTCAATGATAGGTAAGGCAGGATTATAACTGACAACCCACTACTAGTGTCAACAGTCAGACATTAACACTTTAATGACCGATATACCAGAATTATAACGGTCAACCAACTACAAGCACCAGCATTAAATCGCCGGAGTGTAATCAAGTGTGTGCGTGTGTCTGTGCGGTGTGTGTGCACTCTAAAATGAGTTGGGCTAAAAATCAATCCAAATGAACACAGTTGATTTGGATTGCTTTTTAACCCAACATATTTTAAAATGTGTGAGAAAGGGGAGGGCGAGGGTATGAGTGGAGAGGCGGAGTGTGCTGGTGGTGAGTTTGGGCGGAATTTATAACATTTCCCATCAATGTCTTCAGTCGGGACAATTTTGTATGGATTGTCGCCCTTTGATTTCGATTCGCTCTCACTTGTTATCATGTATTTTCTTTTGAGACAAGATTTGATATCACCAACACAGTTGGCCATACAAGTGGAGGGCATTGGGGGTACGTGGTACCCCATTTGGGCTGTTGGGTGCCCATGATGTCCAATTTACGTAATAATTATAGGACAGAAGAATAGAGTTTTATATACGAGGATGAAAGAATGATACATGATAGGCTGATTACAGACACTTGAAGGTTATTATTTGGTCAGTTTCATATCGGCCGAGATATCAGCCCGAGATTACTTCACATTAGCCTGAAACCGCAGGTTTACTAACCAAGTGAGGTTATTACTTGGTTATTTTCATATCGGCCGAGATATCAGCCCGAGATTACTTCATAACAACCTGAGATCGAAGACCGTTATGAAACTAACCAAGTGAGGTCATTATTTGGTTAGTTTCATCTCCTGCTGAGATATCACCAGCCCGAGATTACTTCATATCGGCCTGAGACCGAAGATCAAAAGCATATGAGAAATTAGCGAACGCTGATATCTCCGCCGATATGAAACTAACCAAGTGAGGTTATTATTTGGTTAGTTTCATCTCGGCTGAGATATCAGCCCGAGATTACTTCATATCGGCCTGTTATTATTTATTATTGATTTATTAACGACACATTAAAAGCCAAGGTCATATCGTGTCGGTGACAGTTTTACGGGTGTAGGAAGCGGGAGTACCCGGAGAGAACCACCGAGCAACGACGAGAAGCTGCCAGCTCCCCAACATCGTAACTCCGCACTTCAGCACAGACAGGGTTAGATTGGTTAAAGACATGCGCACCATCGACGTGCAGTACGCCTTAGTACACGGCGTCATCGTGCCCCCATGTGGACAATCGGGGTGAAGTGCCTTCCTCAAGGACACAACGCGGGCATATCGGCCTGAGACCGAAGATCAAAAGCAGATGTGAAATTAGCGAGAGCTGGTATCTCGGCCGATATGAAACTAACCAAATGAGATTATTACTTGGTAAGTTTCATATCGTCCGAGATATCAGCCCGAGATTAAGCCTACTTCATATCAGCCGGAGAACGAAGTTACCAAGGGCTGATAATAACAATCAGCGATCAATGTTCCGATGTGCCAGTTGACACACGCTGATATCTCGGCCGATATGAAACTAACCAGATAATGCCATCTTTATTTATTGCACAATATAAAATAATTACAAAAGATCTGTTACAGTTTTCAAACAGTTTTATTGTTTCCACAAAGACAGAAGTTTCCTCTTCCCCCAGTTCAACTATCCGAACGTCGCGGCTTCCCCAGTGGGGAAGCCGCTACTCTTGGGTAGCTGAACTATCTCTTCTCTCACTTCAACGAAACTCATGGACTATGTTTTAGTTTACGTTGTATTTTGTGTACAACTGTCTCCTTTTTTCTCTTCGTTCATCTGATACTTATTGCCACAATTACATACAAAAACATCTCCCCTTTGCCAGTAGCATCAATATTTTACCCGTTGAATGCTCTCGACGAATAACTATGAACGTTTTCGTCTTAAACAAAATGGGGTGGGAAAAACTCTAACCTGGTTAGTATCGGCCGAGATCAATGACATATCAGCCGAGTTTGAAGTCATATCAACCGAGAGCAATAATGGGCAATTGTGGGAAAGAAAATCACATCTGATATTAAATACTTAGGTATAAATATCGGCTTGTTAACTCTGATCAAAAGATTTCCAGAAAGGAGAGAACAATGGGAGATGATGTATTATGGAAGACATTGTTCCATTGTTATCGACCGACCACTCATTATGTCTCTTATGAAAAGAGTCCTGGAAAGGGACAACAGTGATAGACGAACCAGCATGGCAATCCACAGCCAGGAAAAAATCATTAACTGGTAAAACTATACTCGTTACCACGGGAGTCTTACACAAGAAACCATGGATGTAGCTAGGATGTCTTCAATGTGGGGGACGTGATCAGTTTGATTTCTAACTGGGATCGGGAGTCCCACAACGATATGCCGTAAGCATGTCCCGATGGTCGCAGCCCGTGTTGGGAGAGAGTTCGAGTGAGTGTCTCTCTTTCGATGGAGTTGGGGTCCGCCCCCCCCCCCCCCAACTCCCCCAGGAATTTTTTTTTAATTTTTTAACCTCTGAGATGGATTCTGAGGCCTCCCACTGCCTTAAATCTAGTTACTTTATTCACAAGAAAAATGCATTTCCTCAGGTGGCGCCATGATGTTTGACCAGAATTAACCAGATCTTCACATCTACTACTTAACCCTTTACCCAACGAATCGCCCGCATCCGCCCGCGTAATAAGCAAATTCAGCAGTTGAAAAAATATCATTTTTTCAAACAATTTCAACAAAACCATATCATGTGACCCCTCGTTGGAACGAGCTCGTCGAGCTCGTTCCAACAAGGAGTCACATGATATGGTTTTGTGGAATTTTTTTGAAAAATTAGAAAAAATTATATTTAAAATAATAAATTTTGATATCCTCTGCGTCGGGTAAAGGGTTAAAGGTTATACTAAGGGTATCCTCTTCTGTGATGAATGTAGTGGCGTAGACATCGAGAGGTGGGGAGTAGTATGTCATGTTCCCGTACAGGGAATAGTTGCCGGACCTCGGTGCCGGACCTAGGATGTTACGTCATGTCACGTGACGTAGTGGCGCCATGTTTGGTTGTCATGGTAACCCGCGTGAGCGGCCATTTTGTGACGTTATCCCCATAGTGATACGTGGTGTGAGTGCGCGTGCACAGCGCGTGTTGTTAGGGTGATACGAGCTTCCGTCGTCCATTTTGTATACTGGAGGCCGCCATCTTGGTTTCTATGGTAGCACGTAATTGCTATGTTACCTAAGGCCTACAATAGGACAGGGGTATGTTTTGGGGGTATGTTCGATTGAATCGGAGTATTTTCTGGAACGACTTCCCTGGATAATTACCACAAACAACCCGACAACTTGTGTTATTTCGAATTCTTTCAGAAGTCTCTGCTTCTATCTATATATGCAATAGTTATCGTTTATCTGGCCATGTTCCTTTATTCTAGAGTATACTCCAGTAGTGTAGAAGAGCCTATTAACTGGAACAGTTTACCTTATTATTGCTATATTTAGCAATTTCTGGTCTATTCTTGTTAGTTCTGACCCTATTCCAAGTACTCTTGTTGTTTCATTTATCTAGATTATTTATATAAATTATAACTAACCAATCAGATTGCTTGATTTTCCATAATCTGTATGCAGGGTTATCTCCCTTGTGTATAACAAAATCCTATATCCAATGGCACCCCAATTTTAGCACCCCTATTTTGAAAACACCTGTAGCTATGGAATCCCTTTTTTTGTCATATGTGCTTATGTGAAAAGGCACAATGTGACACAATATGCCCTATCACATAGGCACATGCTTTATGTGCCGATATGTGCTTATGTGACAAGGCACAATGTGACACAAAATGCCCTATCACATAGGCACATACGGGTATTTGAGGATACCTATGGCCTGGTATTGTATTATCTGAGGATACCTATCGAGGATACCTACTGGAGAATCCCTTTTTGTCATATGTGCTTATGTGAAAAGTCACAATGTGACACAATATGCCATATCACATAGACACATACGGGTATTTGAGGATACCTATGGCCTGGTATTGTATTATTTGAGGATACCTATCGAGGATACCAACTGGAGAATCCCTTTTTGTCATATGTGCTTATGTGAAAAGTCACAATGTGACACAATATGCCCTATCACATAGACACATGCGGGTATTTGAGGATACCTATGGCCTGGTATTGTATTATTTGAGGATACCTATTGAGGATACCTATCGAGGATACCTTTCTAGGATACTTATCTGAGGATACTATATAGGCTATACATATCCCTATAGGTCTCTTGCTGGCCCTTAGTACTATTAATCCACCTGATGCATTATGTTATCCTATGACTGGCATAGGTAGTATGCAATGCTAGGCATAGGGGTATTGTGGGTAGGGGTACTGCCTGGTAGTTTAGAACGGTACTATAGTATGGCGGTATATACACCTATAGGCCCCTGTTAGTGCTTGGTACTATTAACCAACCGATTGCTTTGTTTTATTATATGGCTGGCATATGTAGTACGTTATGGTAGACCTAGTGATTTTGTGGGGGTGGGGGTAATGCTTGGTAGTTTAAAACGGTAGTATATCATAGGCTGTACATATCCCTGTAGGCCTCTTGCTGGCCCTTGGTACTACTGATCCACCAGGTGCTTCATATTATTGAGCGGTATTCTGGATGGGGGTCAATACCTGGTAATACAGAACGGCAGCAGAGTATGGTTGGTATATTCCCCTATAGATCCCATCCTAACTGTTGATAGTATTAACCTACCAAATGCTTTGTATCATCCTGTTACTGGTAAGGTGGTACGTAATACCAGTAGTTCCTACCTTATTCCGAGTACTCTTGTTGTTTCATTTATCTAGATCATTTATATAAATTATAATTAACCAATTAGATTGCTTGATTTCCCATAACCTGTACTTAATCGTACAGAGTTATCTCCCTTCTGTATAATAAAAACCTATATCAATGGCAATATCCCCGGCACCACAATTTCGACACCCCTTTTTTGAAAAGCATATGGCCTTCGGCACCCCTTTTTTCTGAAATGAGGATAAGAGTCGTAGTAAATTAGACCTCAATGAGGGATTTTTAATATACAAAATGGACGACGGAAGCTCGTATCACCCTAACAACACGCGCTGCGCATGCGCACTCACACCACGTATCACTATGGAGATGACGTCACAACATGGCCGCTCACGCGGGTTACCATGACAACCAAACATGGCGCCACTACGTCACGTGATATGATGTCACTTCCGAGGTCCGGCACCGAGGTCCGGCAACTATTCCCTGTAGGGGAACATGACATACTACTGTGGGGGATGAATGGCTCTTTGTCTTTACATTTTGTCTGCAAAGTTTCGGCTCATTGGGAAGATATTGTTTGTTGGTAAAATGTTGTGACTAAGAAGGAACATTTGTGTCATATTTTTATACCGAATTTCCGATAACCAGTTTTGAGTGTCAAAATGGTAGAAATATAGTTGCCTGATCTGAAAAAACTTCATTGGTCTGTCGGAATATTTTAGTCTTGTCCTCCATCCCTTCCCCAACACACACCGGCGAAAAACTTTCTTCACCAATGGATGAATCAGTGGCGTAAGAATCGGGGTGGGGTGGGGGAGGTGTGTGTGTGGGGGGGGGGGGGGAGAGGGATAAGGGGGTATTTACCCCCCCCCCCAAAAACAAAAACAAAAAAACTTTCCAAAACTTTGTGAATCATATCTAGTATCTACACGAAAATAATCACATACATCTGCATATTCTACATCATATAGGCGCACATAAAATGATCTACACAATTTGCAGTGCATAGAAAAGTTGGTAGCCGATGTCACTGACTGATTTGACGCTCAACAGGTTAACATCTTCCTCTCTGACATACATCCTCATTTAACACTTTACCCAACGGAACGGCCAAAACTGGCCAGCGCTATTCTCAAAAATCGCCAATTAATTTTCATAATTTTTTCATTTTTTTGTCTCAAAAACATAGGTTATGACCCCTCATTGGAACGAGCTCGTTCCAATGAGGGGTCATAACCTATGTTTTGGAGACCAAAAATGAAAAAAATTAGTTTTTCAAGAATTTCTTTTGCAAGAGTAGTCTGTTTTTCATGTTAGGTAAAGGGAAAAACACCAAAAATTAACAGCAACGATACCTTGATTTTTTCACTTGAGAAGCGAGGAAATGAGCTCTTAGTAGTTCATATTTCACAATTTTTTCTGGTATCCCCCTACTGCACTCTCCCCCGGGTTCGGCTACGCAGAGAGGTGGCCGTGCTGTCTCCTACGAGCTCCCGTTTACAATACCCCCCAATATTATAAGCTTCCTAAGAGCCGCTGGGATGAATATGAGTTAAACTAGAATGATTTGATTTATCTCGTATATTTTATAATTTCATTTTTCCCTTCGTCCCCAAAGGTTTCTTCGTTCTCTTTACACTTTCGAGATTTTCGTCGCGCTCCACGAATCAAAAGTACGAAAGAGCATTACGAGTTGTTGAAGTCGTTAAAACGAGTTGTGAAGTCGATATAACGAGTTGTGAAGTCGTTATAATGAGTTGTGAAGTCGTTATAACGAGTTGTGAAGTCGTTATAACGAGTTGTGAAGTCGTTATAACGAGATGACAAGTCGTTATAACGAGTTGTGAAGTCGTTATAACGAGTTGTGAAGTCGTTATAACGAGATGACAAGTCGTTATAACGAGTTGTTGAAGTGGTTATAACGAGTCGTGAAGTCGTTATAACGAGTTGTGAAGTCGTTATAACGAGATGACAAGTCGTTATAACGGGTTGTTGAAGTCGTTATAATGAGTCGTGAAGTCGTTATAACGAGTTGTGAAGTCGTTAAAACGAGATGACAAGTCGTTATAACGAGTTGTTGAAGTCGTTATAACGAGTCGTGAAGTCGTTATAACGAGTTGCGAAGTCGTTAAAACGAGATGACAAGTCGTTATAACGAGTTGTTGAAGTCGTTATAACGAGTTGTAATGTCGTTATAACGAGTTGGGATGTCATAACGAGATGACAAGTTGTTATAACGAGTTGTGGAAGTCGTTATAACGAGATGGCATGTCTTTATAACGAGTTATAGATTTAAAAATTGTTTTCCACGACTGGCCCTAATGCTCTTTCGTACGTTTAGTAAATATGGATATAAAATGTGGATTAGTTTGAGATTTTCTGTGCAATGCACTCATGTGGGAGAGGGTGTATCTCAAAACGTCGAAAAAAATGAAAATCTGTACCGGTGTGTTTACTCAAGAGAACAATGTACTTATGGTTATAGTATATATAGACAATAAACATATAGTGTGTTTTTATATCTGTGTTATACAACGAGTTGAAATATGGTTTATTTTTTCGAGGCTTCGCCGAGAAAAAATAAACCATATTTCAACGAGTTGTATAACACAGATATAAAAACACACTATATGTTTATTGTTTTTATCTGATAACAAACAGACACCCGTCTCGTGCGTCTACCCGACTTATATATGCTTCCCACGGGCCTCCAAAGAAAACCAGTCTACGAGACAAAAGAAATAGGACAATACGCATAGAGTTGTGTCCCTTACATTACAAAATCGATGACGGCGATTGTAAAGTGCGATTGCACTTCTTGCATCATGTAACTGCGCTGGAACAAAATAAATTTCAACTATGTTATTAACAGTAACAAAACAGTGTTTCAGTAGAGTTATTCTTTTTTTGACATAGTTCCAGTTTTCTTCCGTGTTTTATGCTGTAGTCCCAATATAACAAATAATTTTGCGTTTGTTTACAATTTTTACGAAGTGTTTTTTTTTCAGGTAGAGCAGACGAACTTTTAATTAGCGCAGTTCCGCGAGTACTTTTGATCGAGACCGTGACTATAAATAGTTCACAGTCGCCGCATACTAATTACTATTAACATTCAAGTAATTTCTACAATGTTTTGAAGCAAAATTTTAGGTTGCCTTTATTGAAGCAAAATAAATAAGAAATGACACCATCAGAGGATTTTGACAAAGTGCAATAAGCGTACAATTAAAACCTGCCCTGTGATATAACGATGTTTCATGAATGAATGAATGAAAATGGAATTAAAAGAGGTCAGAGGTCGTTCGCATAAATTATAATTATATACAACACCCGTTGTATATACTTCAAGTATATACAACGGTTGTTATACTCTATGGTTATCAGATAAATCTATTTATCTGATAACCATAGAGTATAACACCCGTTGTATATACTTGAAGTATATACAACGGGTGTTGCATATAATTATAATTTATGCGAACGACCTTTGACCTCGTTCGATTCCATTTTCATTCATTCATAAACTTCGTAATGCAAGTTTGAATTCTACGTTGAAGGAGCAAGTGATATTTAATCGAAATATATATGACATATTTTCTATAAGTATAAACATGTAAATTTTCAGTTTATTTTGCTGAAATAAAGAAATAATTACAACCTACTTCGTTCAAAACCTTATGTAGAAATTACTAGACTGTCAGTAATGTGTAATGCGCTATTTATAGCTACGTCTACGTCCACGATCAAAGTAGTGCTCCAATTACACGTTCGTCTGCTACGTGAAAAAAAAACGTTTCGTACGAATTGTAAACAAAAACAAAAGTGGACCATAAATAATGGAAATTGGAAACTTCTCGATTGAATACACTTTATCATCGTCGCCAGGAAGAGCTAAAAAAGACATGAATAATAGATCAACTGCAACCAGTGGTTTTGCCTGTACAGCAACAACCAAAAGATCGCGTTTGCTTTGTCTCATTTTCAACGGAGGCCCGTGGGAATGAGCATAAAAGTGAATATAAGCCTCAACTATTGAAACTGCTGTTTGTTATCAGATAAAAACAATATACATATAGTGTTTTTTTTATATCTGGTTTATACAACTCGTTGAAATATAGTTAATATTTTCTCGGCAGAGCCTCGAAAATATTAACTATATTTCAACTCGTTGTATAAACCAGATATAAAAAACACTATATGTATATTGTCTATATATATAGTTATTTTACGATCAATGTGTATTTTGTCTGTATTAACTCCACAACTGTCGTGTATCCGACCTCCTGATACAGATGTTTGTATCAGGAGGTCGGATACAAGCACGTTCCTTTCGTGTGAGTTCCATTTTTTTTTCTTTTTGTTCATCCGTACGAATAAATAGTTCGTTATATATTCGTCTACATTCTTGTCTTATCCCCAATATATTGTAAGATAAAATGATTATTACCATTATGTGGATGTACAAAATATGTATCCGAGTCGAGCTCCGGGTTCTAAGGGTAGATCACGTCGAGTCGAAGACGAGTCGTGATCTACCCTTAGAACCCGGAGCTCGACTCGGATACATATTTTGTACATCCACATCATGGTAATAATCTCTATCTATCTGTTTTACCTTGAGTCTCCTCATCTTTTACCACAAATAACACGAAGTGTATCATTATTATAAAGTAGATTGTCCTTCTGGAAGGGTTAACAAATGAATTATTAGGAAAATATTTTGTATATGTTTGTATATATCATATTTTGGTGAGTGTGTGGTTTTTTGTGCCTTCATAATTCTTTAATTTGCATTTTCAATTGATGTTTACGACTGACATTTCCCACAAGACTTTTTGGATCTTGAAAAAAGACTGCTGACGCCTTGAATATAGCTGCTTTGATAATAGTTTTCCATTTATTTCAGTAGTCGTGGGGCTTGGATCGCGCGAAAATTATTAACGACGGATGCGCACACACTGTTTACATTTTTTTTCATTAGCACAAAATGTGAAGATCAAACTGCATTTTTGTGTTCAACATTTCCCTGCTGCCTATTTAAAAATCTGTGTCGCTCTTTTTTGTTCAAAAAATACTTCCAGGTCAAAGAGAACTAAAACGTCTAATATTAAGCACCCGAACATCACTTGATAAAACAAGTCGGCCAAACCCCTATCGGAAATCGGGCTTGGTCGCTACTGGGGGAAATTGATTCACGCAGCGTATTCAGCCAAAACCCAAGGAGTGTTGCCTGAGTCCGTGCGTGAACGTATGTCTCGCCGTAACGAACCCGCTTTCACTTTGCTGGGGTGCTTCTTATCCTGAAGGGGTCCGTGACTTTTCGTCAAAAAGCATGAATCAACAGGGGTTCACCAACAACAACAATTTTAATACATATACAGTACGTGGAGAGTGGATTGTAAGTAAATCACCCGTGGAGTGGAGTTATCACCCATGCTATAACTTTCAAATTTTGTACATATCGACAAAAAAACACAAGCAATATTTCAGCTAATGGACCTCCGGGTTTAACCCGGAGGTCCATTAGCCGAAACTTTGCTTGTGCTGGTTATGCTTTGCAACAAATTTACAATTATTGTTTGGGTGGATTGTCCACTCTGTGGGTGATTTAGTGATAATACACTCTCCACGTTCTGTATATATAAAAATGAATGTGATAATTTGTGACTTACATTAAATCCAGTGAATCAGAAAACTAAACGTCAATCACCCCCTACCCACAGAGTTTTTGAGTCACTTGCGGGCCCACATTCTCTGTTGCCGCCGGTGTTTCCCCCTTTTCGCTAGTGTTTGTTATTTGGTCGCCTCTTCATTTCACTCCTTCCCTGTCGTCGCACGGACACTAACTTATTGTCACTTTACCGTCCGTTTTTTACTCAACATGTGACGGAATGTCACTCTACGACTATCGTCGCACGACCGCTAACGTATTGTCACTTTACTATGTCGCCTTCCCTGTAACAAGTGACAGAATGTCACTCTTCCACTGCCGTCGCACGGCCACTTGCTTATTGTCACTTTACAGACGTTTTTCACGCAAGCAGTGCCAACAATGATAAAATGATAATGATACATGATAACCCCCCCCCCCACCCCCCCCCCCCCCCACCCCTACGTTTATCTCAGAATAATGGTCATACAGGCAAGCCTACTCTGCCTACGTATGTCTTGCCTTCTACAACAGGTATGCTGTCTTCCAAAATACTAATAGCTCCCTGAGATCGTACTTTCTATTTCTGATTCTACACTCAGATATGGCCACCGACTAGTCCCGCGACTGCCCCTATTCTAAATATGAGCTCTGTGGCTCCCCAACGCTACAACGTGCCTATACTTTCCCACCGATGCGGCACCTCCTCTAACCTATAGCATGGGACATCCCCATATCCTCGCCTGGACCCACAGTCTTATACACCTTGAGACTGGAATGAATTTTCGAGAAAATCCCCGACTTTTATCTCGATATCCAGAACATTAATTCTCAGTTTTATCGCTTCTCTTGAACTTGGTCGCTAGATCTATCTTAATTTAATATTCGCTTTAAAGTTCCTTTGAAAGACTCACACTTCGGCATATTTTGACATTCGGTGACAGGCTAGATGCATAATATCGATGTGTGTCCAGAAGATGTGCGATGTACTGTTTTCACCACAATTACATATTAACTGGCCAAAATTATACAGATAATGGCTGCAGGAGAGCACTGGTTTCCACTACATTTAATCTTTTACCACATATCCCATTATAGCGTTAAACAGAAACGCGTAATGGATATAAAATTTCATGCTTGATTAGCAGCGCTTGAATTATTGCTGGTCTGTTTAAATGAAAAATTAATTTTCGGGTCCGTCATATAAACGCACATTCTTATACCTTGGCCCGAACGAGAAACATTATCAAAGATATATACACTGTTTTACAACAAAATCGAAAAGTCAAGCTATCACCTTGACAACTCCCTACCAAGGAACATACTCTCAGGGCTAGACTGGTTCCAGGCCATAACAATGTCAAATTCCTTAAGAATTTAGATCACCGAAGTTAAACAACGTCGAGTCAGGTTATTCCTTGGATGGGTTACCGACTGAACGATCGCTTCGGACTTCCATGTTATGTCCTAGGGCAAGGCACTTAACCCCGGTGGTCCACACGGGGGCACAATGACGCCGTGCACTAAGGCGTACTGTACGTCGATGGTGCGCATGTCTTCAACCAATCTAACCCTGCCTGTGCTGCAGTGCGGAGTTACGATGTTGGGGAGTGGCAGCTGCTCGCCGTTGCTCGGTGGTTTTCTCCGGGTACCCCGGCTTCCTCCACCTGTAAAACTCTCTCTGGCAGGCTATGACCTTAGCTGTTAAAGTGTCGTTAAACCTTGATAAATAAATAAATAGAATGACCATCAAAAAATTTGTTCAGTTGTCTTTGGATTGGGACAATTCATAGGAGAGTGCCTGTGGGCACTCTCCCATAAATTGTAACAAGGCAAATCCTAACAGACTGAATGATATCACTTCAAAGATAATACAAAGCATAGCCACTGAATTCGAAGCCGTCAAGTTGCAATACCTGCACTCAAGAATAGAGCCCAAATATGGGCTTCCAGCACTCTACCAGTTAAATGATATTGATGTACAGTTAGCGTTAAGGCAGGTGCAGCTTTTCCGAATTGTGAGCCGACTCGTCGGAGTTTTGTATTGTGTTCCTGTTTCAACAGTGGGCCGGGAGAGGGTTTTTTTCTGTACAAAACCTCATCAAACCTAGCCACAGCAATAGACTGTGCATGGGCTATCTTAATGTTCTAATGCAAATTACCAATGGATGAATTTAAGTTCGATAACGCTTTCAGAAAATGAAGTATCGCAGAATTTTTAACTCTATTTGAAAATAAGTTGTGTCATGATTGTTTTGCTCTTTACTATTTCAGTTAATCTGATCTCTGGTCGGAACAAATCTCTCATATTATCTCCACCTGAAGGTGGCTAACACTTTTTTGAAGTGGCTAAAAAAGTTTACATGTAGATAAAAAATGGCTAAAGAAATTTTCGGCCTAGCGAAAACACTGACCATGGACAAAGGTGTGAAATATTACCTGCATTTTGTTATGCCTTCGCTTTTTCGTTCGTTGTGTCATTCCAACTTTGTTCGGTCCATACGAAAATTTTTCAATATACAGATCTTGTTCATACTTCACGCAATACTTGTTCGTGGTCCAAGGGTGTGTCATGACCTTGATCTAATGTCATAAATCCAAAGTCAAGGTCATAGACAGTTCGTCGGTTATAATTTTGTCTGGGCAATAAAAATGAATCAATGGACCGATCTCGTTCATACTTCTCACAATGCCTGCTTATGAGTAAAACATGTTGTATACAATGATTACCAATTCTACTATATATGAGAAGCCTATGACATGAATTTTAACCGTTTATACACCAACCATGGTGAACACTCCAGCAATGGGATTTCAATAATTAAAATTTACACCTACAGTCGAACTACATCCACGTTGACCTTTGGTGACGTCGACCTGAATGCGAACTTGTCTAAATTTATCGCACGTCGCCTGGCGAAGAGTGAAATGAAAGCGGCAATTATTTATTACGTTTTTAAGGGAGTTTACCCCATAAAACACCTAAAATTAACAAACATACATTGTCTCATGTTAATAAAGCATCCATAACTCGAAACAGTATGTTATTATGTTATTAAAATGGAAAAGGCCCTGTTTCTTTTTCTATTTCGTTTCGGTGATAAAATTGACAACGGAAGTACCGCCCACAGACACTCGTGTAAACAAATTCGCTCGTATGTACGTCTGGTGCTCAGTAAAATCGAGAAAAAATAATAGCGACTCTTAATAATCTGACGATCATGGTATAAATAAAATATACCCAAAGTAGCTTTGTGTACCAAATGTTCACCACTCGAGGTGAAGTGGCGTTAACCGCGCGCCAAAGGCTCGCGGTTAACACCACTTCACCACTTCTTGTGAACATTTGGCACACCAGGCTACTATGGGTATATTCTATATGTCTACATTGTCCAAAGATCATAACTCCAAGGTCAAGTTTATAGACCATTCGTTTGTTCTTTATCCTATGCATAAAATGATTTAATGGACAGAACGTATTCATGCTTTATAAATTTTTGCTCATGGCCAAAGAGTTTGGCATTAATCTTCACCCAAACTCATAACTGTAATATGATGGTCACGGACCGTCGGTCCGTTCTAACGTTACTCGTTTCATTAGAAATATTCAACGATCAGATTTATATTTCACGGAATACCTGCTCGCGGCTCAAATGTCTGGCATGACCTAATGTTATTCCTCCAAAGTCACATTAATAATAATAACACTTTGGCCGGCCGCTGATTTGTCACGGTTGGCTCCCCTGTACTCCCAACTGCCTCCCTATTCCCACGTTTCTTCTCTCCTCCCAACACTCGGAGACGAACTGCCTGACGACACCCCTAGCTCCATTCTTCCCAATCTCTCCGATTAGCATATTAACCCTCTCCTTTGAGTCTCCCACTAACCACATGTCCTTCATTCTCTCATCCCACTTCCCCATTATACTCCCAATGAATCTTATTCCTTTTTTCTGGTATTTTGGGCAGACTTTGAGGTATCAGTCATGACGTGACAGGGGCAGATTTGTGACACACCCTCGTGTCATGGGCAGGAAGTGCGCGAAGTAGAGCAAGATTTGTCCACTATTTATGGAACATGATACGCCATAACGTCATTATATGGGATGGCTGTTCAATAAATGTGTGGGGTAGACCAATCAATATTTTTACCGTGCAGCCCCGAAGTTGCACGTTGAAAATATTGATTTGTCTACCCCAGTAGTTTGTCTTGCACGTTTCACCTATCATTTGGGGGACCTCGGAAGTGACGTCATGTCACGTGATCCAGTGGCGCCATGTTCTGTTGTCATAGTAACCCACGTGATCGGCCATATTGTGGCGTCATCCCCATAGTGATACGTGGTGTTAGTGCGCATGCGCAGCGCGTGTTGTTAGGGCGATACGTGTTTCCGTCGTCCATTTTGTATACTGGAGGCCTCCATCTTGGTTTCTATTGTAGCACCTGGTTGCTATGTGACCTAAAGGCTTCTTATAGGACAGGGGTATGTGCGGAGGGTGTGTTCGATTGAATAGGAGTAATTTCCCGATTCAAAGAATTACCACAAACAACCCGAAAAGTTTTACTATTTCGAATTCTTTCAGAATCCTCTTGATCTTTATCGATGGTAATCTGAATGGACAGCGATATAGGAACGAAATTCTTAACGCTGTTGTTGTCCCGTTGTTCAACGCTAACGTCGGATTGCAGTTATTCCAGCAAGACAATGCCCGATGTCACGTGGCGCGTATCTGTCGTGACTTTCTTGAGGAGCAGAGCATCGAACTTCTTCTCTGACTCCCACTTTCGCCAGATTTGTCGCCAATCGAGCATCTTTGGGATCAAATGGATCGTCGAGTACGACTTCATGATCTTCAGACGTTAGGCGGCGATTTACGTAATGTTCTAAGGGAGGAGTGGAACGCAATACCACAGGGTGATATCCAGAGACTTATCAGGTCCATGTGCCGTTGATGTCTTGCCACCCAAGAGGCAAACGGTGAACATACACGTTATTGACTGCATGTGTTAACTTTTAATTTCACCCCATGTTTGAATTGCGATGTCCTGACGTGACGCTGACAACAGTAAGAACATGAAATTATGCAAATTCATGCAGCTAGACTCGAAATATGAATTTACAATAATTTGTTTGCGATTGAAGTCGATAATACTGAGAACAATTGCTCCTCAAAGTTTATTATACTTTCTTTTTTGACTCAGTATATCGTCGCCTGGGTGCTAGAATGTCCTATGTCCCATAGGGGACATAGGACATTCTAGCACTGAGGCGACGATATACTGGTAAGTGGAATTATTTTATTTGGGCTAAGTAATTTTGTCTTTCTATATAATGGTTCATCATTTGGTTTCAAAATGAAACCACTTGATCAGGTTATATCTTAGAACCAGTTCAGTTTAAATATGTGACAAAATTTTGGAACACCTTTGGTTATCCAAGGTTTCATTTATTGGCGCAGTTTGGCTCCAAATCAGTTCCAGTGATGGAACCAAATCGGTTTCATGTTAGATCCACTTATTGGGCCAGTTTGGTCTCTTTTATTGAATCAAATAGTTTGCCTTTACTGAACCGATTCGGTTCGATTTATTGAACCGGTTGGATTTCAAATTTCGAACCAGACTGGTTCTTCAAACACAGTGTCAAAATTGGTTCCAATTGTGTTACAATTCTTTGCTCTGTTGCCCTTTAGATATAAAGTGTTTGGATTCGAATATCGCTCAAAAAGAGCTAAAATGAAAATAAAGATGCAGGTTTTGAAAATATGCATCAACAGTTATTAAATTCGTGGTATCAAGGTGTTGGAAAATACATGTTTGTCCGTTCAGCGGGAATAATAATAGCGGACAGAAGTAGGCTGGCGATAATCTCTCCAATTATCTCACATCTGTCTGCAGTTTTCCATTAAATTAATGAAGTTGCTTGGAATAACAGATAAATAGACCTATTTATATTCATCGAAGCTTATAGCAAAACTATTAGCGATAATAATAATGATTATAATAACAAAGTAAAAGCCTTCCTCTCTCCTCTATCCCACAGATATTTCCTCCTCAATAACTTATTCATCAATTTTTCGCGTATTGCAACATTCAGAAACAAACTGCCCTAAAATAGTCTTCACTGCTTCCCTCTCGTTTTCTCGAGTGTGCTCTAATTTCATCCCTCGTGTCTTTCTTCGTGTTTTCATCTTATACTTTCATCACACTGTTAAAAATTCATCACATTTTGTCTCCTATAGTGAAAAATGTAGACAGTTGCATTAGCGTCGTATGACACGACCTGTAAAATCATATACTGTCCACGCGAATGCGCCGCATCATTCGACCGTTGTTAACCCTTCACCCAACATAACGTTCAGCCTGGCTAGCGCTATTCATAAAAATTACCATTCCGTTTCATTATTTTTTTCATTCTTTTTCTCCAATACACAGCTTGCAGCACCAGTCAAAATTAGTTGTAGTATAACCGCAATAAACTACGTATACTGTTTCCCCTGCACTGATAAGATCAGAATCTGACATCATTTCCGGGAAAGCTCTCAGTGAGAGCTTTCCAGAAAATGATGTCAGATTCTGGTATTATCAAGATAGGAAGAGAAAGATACATAGTTTATAGTGGTTATCCTACAAGTTATTTTGTCTTGTACTGTATGGGCCCTCATTGGAACGGGCTCGTTCCAGTGAGGGTACATTAGGTATGTTTTTGATGCCATGAAGAAAAAAATGTCTAGTTATTCAAGAATTTAGTTTGCATATGTCGTCGGCTTTTTGTGTTAGGTATTGGGTTAATAAATGTGTTGCTTTATGTCAATCCCTGATTGATGTTGGTTCTGATATATGGTATTAACTGTTTATTATCTTCAGCTAAGTATATAAGTTTCTCATCTTGGATCTAAATTAATCTGAGTTGCAATTTAATTACATGATGTTTGGCTTAAAAGAATAAAAACAATTTAAAATTTATTAAAAAGGTTGACTTCTTTAAAAAACGCCATAATTTCCGGAACAAGAGCGAAAATTGTGCCCTCCACCCCCACCCCGCTCCAAAAAAAACTCCCAAAACAATAAAATATCTCCCGATCATGGGTTTCATCGGGCAGAGATTGGCTAGTAATTATGGAATAAGAAGGTGGACACACGATTTGGACTAAACAGTTGAGCAAAATCTCTTGCTTGTCCGACAAAAATATACACAGATTAAAAAGTGCGATATATGTCCGATATAATATCGGAGGAATTTTACATCCCGGGAGAGAGTAACTAATAACAAATGATTTTTATGAGAATGACCTGTTGAAAGTGCTCAGATGATCGAGCATCTCTTGTAACCTGGTATGTTATATGTTGTATGTTGAAAATACATTATTTTATTCCTGGAAAGAATATTTGCGGCGTATAAGTCTTTGGTAAAAGCAGTTAGGTATGTTCCAAATAGTTGGGCCATATGATCAAGCTACCGGGCACCTATGTCCTACACCTTTAGTCCTCTACCACTATTTATTTATTATTATTTATTGGTGTTTAAGGTCACATATTTCTGCACAATGGCTAACCATGACCGTGACAGTTTTACGGGTGGAGGAAGCCGGAGTACCCGGAGAGAACCACCGAGCAACGGGGAGCAACTGTCAGCTCCCCAACATACCAACTCCACACAAACAGGCTTAGCATTGGTTGAAAACAGGTGCACCATCGACGTGCAGTACGCGTTAGTACACAGCGTCACTGTGCCCCCGCGTGGGCAATGGGAGAGAAATGTCTTGCCCAAGGACACAACGCGGTTGCCACAGGTGGGATTCGAACCGAGGACCTCTCCGCTTGCAGCCTGCACCTCTACCAACTGAGTCACCACGCCCCCTCCTCCACCACTCCCCAACCCCCACCACCCAAATGTCCTTGCGGACTGATATGGGAAAATAAAACTTTAAAAGATTCTATATTGAAATACCGCCGTCTGATATCATTAAATCGGAACACTCTAAATGAATGCGTTCCATTACCATGCTGGACTCGTTTGATCTTAATGTACAGAGATCTCATCGGTTATTGATAATAATATGTACACTTTTCCGCAATAACCTGACTGACTTTCCTGGAAATACTACAGTTTTGGCTACCGGGTCCGGTATAGGTGTTATTAATAGTCAAACATATAACTCAGCCAGATTCGCCCCATGCAACTCCCGTTTTTAAACGGTTTGCAAGCACGTTCGCTTACCCACGCTAATCATATCATGAGATTTATTGAAATGCTTATTTGCCAGCTAATCTCATTTGTTAAGGAGAGTATTCATTTATAGTGTGCATACAAACCTTAAAATTTGCCCTGATTCATGAGAATTGGTTTTAATGCTCGTGGACTCTTGCAGTGGAGAAGCAATTTTCAGTTCTTAAATAATTTAGAATTTGAGAGTACTGATTTACTCTTATCGGTGTTACCAGTACTGTACATTTCCCGTGGTAAATGTACTTACTAGCGGGCCAACTCATCCCAGGACATGGTAGCCTCGCCATACGACGGGAAAATGCCTAGCTTGACCAAACGGATGCGGACAGACAGTCCCAATCTATATAATAGAGTTATAGATGTTTGGTGATCTTGCTGATGGAATTTACAGTAGCTTGACAGTGGTTCGTATTGATGCAATATTTAAACGAATTCACTCTTACGTACACTCCTAATCTGTATACAATATAATTCCATATCTATGGGAATGCAGAGTACCCCCGTGATGGTTATTCCAAATATGCTGCGGACAGAGAGTGAAATCCCCAAACGCACATGCTGAAACTCCTTTCTCATACCGAGATTGCCCCAAGAGCGCCGCAGTCGGAAGAATCTGAGGTCGTGGGGGGGGGGGGGGATATCCGAAAAGGGCTCTGGTGGTTGAGTATGAATTAAGCCCTGGAGTTTACAACATGTAAGTGTAATTTGACGATATATATATATCGTTCCTTGAATGCAACAAGGCGCTATCTGCAATGCTTTTGCATTGCAGATGGCGCCTTGTTGCACTCAAAGGACGTTATAAAGCTTTAGAGCTCACCCGCCGATTGCGTAGCTTCCCTGTTCGACCAGCCTTCTTCATAATACTTGATAGCACCCCCCTCCAATTGCCATTGGCACCCGTAATAAGCGCTAGAAAAAATACTCAAAAGTGCCCCAGGGATAGTTATCTAAAAGACATTCCCACCAGTGCACTTCTGACGAAAAAGTACACACGCTGTCTCCTTGCCTCAGGGCTAGGGAAGCTACCGCCAACCCTCCATTCCGGCGGCATTGGATTATACTAACTACTTGGAAGCCATAATACTTCGGTTGTTACTACTCTTTTAAGATCTCATTTCTAGCCACATGGTCGAAACTTCTTTACTCGGTCACGACCCTGAGCGTGATATTGACCAATTTCTCTTACAATACCCCCTCCTCCCAAAAAAGTGATCAACTTGTCATTTACAGAACGACCGATTTACTGCGCAAAAAACAAAACACAACGCTCTGCTGTGATGAGTGATTTCATCATTCGAGGGGGGAATGTCATTATCTGGGTTCTGTTTATTTAATTATTGTCGAGAACAGTGGCCCCAACATGTGTACGAATTGAAGTAAAAGCTTATCCTTGTGCAGCTTCTAACTTCTCGCCTCATTAGTTCGCACGTAGCCTACGTGAAGTGCCGCTGTTCTCAATACCGACTCGTGAAATAACCCTCGGCGCGCCCCACTGGAGGATAAAAATCCTACACGAATCCGGGCAGTGAACCATTGTCTATCTCGTTGACTGAATATGACGTTTTGTTAGATAAATACGAACAGAGACACAGCGAGAAGGGTGGAGTATGGCAGAAAGGAATGTACAACGCCCAATCAGATACATTCTTATGTGACGTCCATACATGTACACTGGATTCCGCGCATGGTGTAACCAGTACATTTCTCAATGTCTTCCACTTCCAGGGGTACCCATAGGAGTGATAAAGAACTTGTTTAATACAGCAATCGAGCATGGCTCCACTTCGTGGTGCACCCACAAGGAATGTAACAGGAATTTGTTTTGTACGGCAATCGAACATGGTTCCACTTCCAGGGGTACACACAAGGAGTGAAACAGAGGAACTTGTTTAGTACAGCAAGCAAGTATGGCTCCACTTCCAGGTGTACTTACCCACGGGGAGCGAAAAAGATCTTTAACAACAGTAATCAATCGTGACTCCACATCCACTAGAAATGAAACAGAACTTGTCTACTACATCGATTAAGAATGATTCCACTTCTAGGGTATTACGACTTCTATCGATTTTTTATTATATATATTCTTTATAGTTTACTTAATATATTATTAAAAGTGATGTTTTGAACGTTGAACGCTTAAAAGTGCTTTGTTAACCCTTTTGAGGTGGTAATGACAGTAAATGTATGTAAGGGTATTTCAGATATGCTTGTAGCAATACGTTTTATTTTGGAAACAAATATCGCACTTCGAAAAGCGACGATTATTTACTGCCACCATGGTTACGTCCCGGTGCCAGTTACTGTTGATGATTCTGTGAGATGCTGTCAGTAGCGGTGTCTAAAAATAAATGTCTGGTCGTTCTTTGTTTCTCGTGAAAATTTATTAATCCCTTGATTTACGAGGACTTCCAACATGTTACATGGCGTGTAGATGGTTGATACATTTCCATACAAGGCTCTGTGTGTTCATATCTGGTTCGGCTTTGCCTCACCAGATATGAACTCTCGTTGCCTTGTAAGGAAATTTATCTTACAATCAACATGTATTTTGTCTGTCGTGTATCCGATCCCATAATACAGATGTTTGTATCACGGGGTCGGATACAAGCACGTTCCTTTCGCGTGAGTTCCATTTTTTTTTCTTTTTGTTCATCCGTACGAATAAATAGTTCGTTATATATCCGTCTACATTCTTGACTTATCCCCAATATATTGTAAGATAAAATGATTATTACCATTATGTGGATGTACAAAATATGTATCCGAGTCGAGCTACGGGTTCTAAGGGCAGATCACGACGAGTCGTGATCTGCCCTTAGAACCCGGAGCTCGACTCGGGTACATATTTTGTACATCCACATAATGGTAACACTTTCTATGTATCAGTTAGCTACATGCCATTTAACTTATAGAATGAACAGAATGATTTCAATCTGTAAGATCAAAATCCGTCTATATCATCATTCAAATGTTAATGTACATTCTTGGAGAATTCAGCATGAGAAAACCCTTCAACAAAGCCGCATGTAACTCAAGTTTGCACTGAAGGCAAAGTACCTGGAGAGATCATGGATGTCTGCATCAAACAGAAAGATTTCACCAGAACACTAAACTCATGGTACGAAGAGTTAAAGCTTATTACTCCTATCTCTCCATGTCTGACTATAATACAAAACTTAATAGGGATACAATGACACCTGACAAAATACTCTTTAGAGATTACGAATGTGTGGCAAACAAAAGTTTCATACCAACAACGAATCATCTGAAATTTATTGCTCTTCTCCAAATTGCTCTCTCACACGTAATTAACCATTTCTTCTGTTCCTTTGTGCCAAGTTCTAATAGGAACCGCTTACTTTTGTTTTCGTCCTTGGCGCTTAATCGTCCCAAGTGACCACACTCGTGCGAATTAATTACTTTCTCTGAGTGTCATACGGTGAAGTTTAACATCTGACAAATAGGATTCTAGCGCTCACAGACACCTCTTATTTTTCACAAAAATGGCACTGACCCCGTATTAATCGGCCTTTGATAATTTCGCTATGTTCCAGTTATTCATGCTCTTCGCATTTCATCGAGTGGGGAATTTTCAAGTATAAAAAAACAAGAGGTTCTGTGCACTCTTAAAGTAGTTTTATCAGAAATGTCCAAAAAATGTTTTGGATGCAAGAAAAGTAAAGTTTGAAGTTTTGGGCGATATCTCTCGTTTTCTCTTGTGTACATTAAAAGCCTTTCTAAATCTCACCTGCGGCATCCGCGTTGTGTCCTTAGGCAAGACACTTCACCCACGTTACCTGCGTGGGGGCACGGTGGCGTTGTGTACTAAGACGTACTGCACGTCGATGGTGCACGTATCTTCAACTAATGCTAACCCAGCATGTGTGGAGTTAGTATGTTGGGGAAGTGACAGTTGCTCGCCGTTGCTCGGTGGTTCTATTCGGGTACTCCGGCTTCCTCCACCCGTAAAACTGTCGTGGTCATGATTAGCCATTGTGCATAAATATGTGACCTTAACCACCAACAAATAAATAAAATAAATAAAGCCTTTCTATGAAATGAGACGAATGTCAATGAGGAAAACTTGTGAAAGTTGACATTTAAGCAGGGGGAAAAACATAAGTGGGTGGGTTGGAGTACTGATTAAGTGGTGGATGGTACGATGATATCATTACATTATCGAAAATCTCGCAAACTGAACATTCGTACACTGTAAATAAACAAAGCTTTTCGGAACCAGCAAACGCTTCGTGGAAACCACCGCCAGCGAAAGTCGAGTGATAATCGCAGAGAAATTCTGCGTGACTATTGGCATTTAATAAGAAAGCTTTCGCGATGTAGAAAGAAGCAGCGCACTGTTTGTTAACATGTTAACAACATAATTGCAGGCTTTATGGGAAGAGCTATTTGTTTCTCGGGCCATTTAGGCATCGTTATCGGGCTTGGGATCCAATGTTAAACAAAACCTTCAACTCGTCCCAAGTTTTTAGAAACTCTTCCAGCAAACGAGATCTGTATCTCACCCAAGACTCGGTCCAGACTTACTTCACTGTAGTTGTTTCATAAATTGTTCAACAAACTGGATCCTATTTTGAGAACCTCTCTTTGTTATTGGGTATTGAATATTTTTACTGGAATTCCATCCAGAGCATCTGTTCGACCCTTTTGCCTAACGAATCAATCGTATCGGCCCGAGTAATTTTCAAATTCGGCTGTTAAAATAAAAATTATTTTTTCAATAAATTTCTAGAAAACACTATCATGTGAACCATCATTGGAACGAACTCTAGGAGTTCGTTCCAATGAGGGCTTACATGATATGGTTTTGTTGATTTTTTTTGAAAAATTGGAAAAAAATATATTTAAAATAACAAGTTAGTATGTTGTGAAAAGGGTTAAGCAATATTAGTGTCGAAACACTCTACATTAGTGGGGGTGGGGGTGGGGGTGGGGGTGGGGGTATGGGGGGCTACTACCTGGGATTTTTTGTGTTTTTTAAAAAGTGTGGATTGACCTATCGATACGTCCGATCTGAAAGCCATAGGAAGGCTTTCGGTACGGGACTCCGAAGCTGGTGGAGGTGACAAGAGTATGTAGTTGCATTACTGACTAGGTTCCATTCATATAAAAAATTCCACTTGTTCCAGTTTGTTGGTTTTCATCATTTCCGGCATCGTGTTGGTCACGATTATATTCAGAGAAAAATGCACCATACACACAGAAATATAGGTAATGAATTACCCAAACTGAAATAGCTGAGTAGATTTATTTATTTATTTATTTATTTATTTATTTATTTATTTATTTATTTATTTATTTATTTATTGGTGTTTAAGGTCACATATTTCTGCTGCACAATGGCTAATCATGACCATGACAGTTTTACGGGTGGAGGAAGCCGGCGAACCCGGAAAGAACTACCGAGCACTGGCGAGCAACTGTCAGCTCCCCAGCATACCAACTCCACACAAGCAGGGTTAGCATTGGGTGAAGACAGGTGCACCATCGACGTGCAGTACGCTTTCGTACACAACGCCACCGTGCACCCACGAGGGCATTGGGGAGAAGTGTCTTGTCCAAGGAAACAACGCTGTTGCCACTATTCGAACCGAGGACCTCTCTGCTTGCAGCCTGCACCTCTACCTCCTAAGCCACCACGCCCCTTAATTAAGTAGATATTGTTACGAAAACGTAGGAGAAAGCTTCTTCTAGCACCAATTTAAAAAAAAACTTCAGGGGGAGAACCCCAAGACCTCCCCCCTCCCCACCCCACCCCACCCCACCTACCTCCACCCCACCCACCCCACTCCCGCTTATCGCTTCGAGCCTTTGGCGCTCGCATGGCCCGTAACGCCCGTTCCACATTGCTCCAGGGAATGTCCTCGTTCTCGGCGGCTCTGGCACTCTATCTTGAGAAATATGCATATCTCCCATAAAAGGAAATCCATTAGTAAAATCTGAAGTATATTTAAATATTGCTTAGAAATTCATATCGTGTCTAAGATGTTCATTAAAAGCTTTAAATGAGGAAGAAGTGGTATGTTGTTAGGTGTTAGGGGTCACTGTCTGATTCCTCATTTCATCAGAGCAGTTTTGTAGCTTTTCGGAGATACACGCTAAAAGCATTTTCATGGTTTGTTTGTTGGTGTCATTTAGTTTATTTTGATAAGAAAGCTTTTATTGAGATGCTTCAATGACATATTTTTTCTTGTTTATATGCTGTTGAGTTGTTCTTTCCATTTGCATTCAGAACAGGCATGACGACTTTCGGATTCCTGGAATAAATTATTTATCGTTATTAGGATTTCCACAACTGGAAATTAAATGCAAACAAGGGGCCCACAAGACAAAATGAGAGGTGACAGAATTACAAAAATAAACCAGTTTAGACTATATGTCAAAAATTCCCAGACTCCTATGGTGGTTGGTAGTGCATACACTGTCTTCATATCAAATCACTAAATTTTGCTGAAAAACTAATCAGAAGCCGCTGTAAAATAACATAGATGACAGAGGTTACAATGCAGTGTTTTCGTGCAAACAGCGCCTCTAGTGGTTTGCACTTTAATGGAGGATAAAAGTTTTCTGTTTTATCCAATTGGTGGAAAGTGAACTGAGCTTGTAAGTGCGAATAAAATTTTAAAGAGCATGTTTTGAAAAAATTATAAAATATTGGTGATAACTGTCTTCTGGAAAGTGTGAGAGAACATTAAAATTGGGTGGGGGCAAGAAAAAGTAGGTCTATTTTATTAAGTGCGAAACTGGACAGGAGTACAGGAAACACTAATTTTGAAGGCAAACGTCACATGGCGACCTATACTTTTTTCGGTATATTTTTTTCATGAGGTGATAAACTTAGTGGATATAGGGTTGTTTTTCCGAAAATGTGCTCGATGAGGTGGAGAGAGAGGAAAAGGTTTGTACTGTCGCCAATGTAAAAAACAACACTGTATTGTATCCCAGAGACAGCGGACGCTCGATAAAAGTAGAGGGGTACAACTTTTCAAGACTACCACAGTTCGACTCAGAGGAAGAACAGTTAAAATCGTGTATCATTAAATGTACAGTGACATACTAAAGTCTCTCGTTTAGATGAGCATACTGCGATCTGGTCACTGTCCTGTAGATTTATTCTACTTCATTCATCTTCCAACCCGAAGACTAGCCTTCGGGTTGGAAGATTAATGAAGTTGAAGAAACTGACCGAGGCGACTGAAAGTGGGTTTCTTTTTTCAAATGTTGCTTGGATTTTGAAATAAATAATGCCTTATATTGACACATCTGCGTGCGCCCATTTTAAATCATTTTGTAACCGCGCAACATGCCTGTGGAAAAAAGTGGAGAGGTACGTGTCCCATGCCCCCCCCTCCCTCCCCCTGGTTCCGCCGCCTCTGATAGTTGAAATAAAATGTGTGATGAACATTCCCATTTTTGTGCTCCGAGTTAAGTCGGATCACAAATAGTGATTGAAGGGTGTGTGTGTGGGTGTGGGTGCCCTATTCGAATACTGTTGAGGCTACAAACATCACATTCTACATAATGATAAAGGACAATGGGTGGGATGTGTCATATGTCATAAGTGGTCCTCGGTTCGAATGCTACCTGCGGCAACCGCGTTGTGTCCTTGGGCAAGACACTTCATCCCCATTGCCCACGTGGGGCCACGGTGATGCTGTGTACTAAGGTGTACTGCACGTCGATGGTGCATCTGTCTTCAACCAATGCTGACCCTGTTTGTCTGGAGTTAGTATGTTCGGGAGCTGACAGTTGCTCGCCACTGCTCGGTGGTTCTCACCGGGTACTCCGGTTTCCTCCACCCGTAAAACAGTCGCGGTCATGGTTAGCCATTGTGCAAAAATATGTGGCCTCAAACACCAATAAATAAATAAATGAATAAATAAATAAATAAATAAATAAATAAATAAATAAATAAATAAATAAATAAATAAATATGCTATAAGTAGGCCTTAACTTGAAGGTCAATGCCAGATTACAAGGTCACACTCAATATCAATCGATATTTGTGTCTCATCGATAACCCAGAAATGAATCAAACGACAACGAGATAGTTTTGAAATCGTGAAGCGATTTTCCAGAAGCCGTGAAACGAAGCGCCCAACAATGACGGGGAGGTGTCCATCTCTCTTTTACATCATGAAGCGTACCCGTTACTCGTTTTTAATGAAATATCTCACAAATAGGATAAACTTCAAAGTGACGTCAAAATGGCGAGAATTCGAAAAACAGCTATCTCCTAATTTTTTAGCTCATCAACATATTAAATTTACAGGAAAATCTGACGCATTTCAATTTTTAACCATATGACCCGCCATGGTGTCACCTAGCTCTCGGTTATAACGGTTGAGAATTTGCAAGGACGGTACCACATTTTAGATATGGTATTCTGTGGAGATTTTTAACCTGAAATATATATATTCGAAAGGATTAGGCTCAAAATGGGGTTAAAACTAGAAGATAAAGTAAAAGATGTAAAATTGTCATCGCTTGCATTGAGTGCGTAGATTTGAAATAAAGAAAACAACATTGAAGAATTTCAAGTAAGTAGAAAGCTATAAGAAGTTTTGGTAGCGGTATCTGTATTAATATGGAGTTACACGGATCAGAAAACAGCATTTTTAGCAAAATATGTAAAAATTGGTCTACATTTTGAGGCGACGTTAAAACGTCAAAATGGCGCCAAATCGTATCATGTTACCGCCAATTCATCACAATAATGTATCTGTTCCAATACGACACTACCCATAGCCCAAAACCTACATCGTGAAACACGAGAGGTTTATTTACTAAACATGTAATCGTTAAAAGTTGCCTTGTTCAAGGCAACTTTTAACGATCACAGGTTTAGTAAATAAACCTCTCGTGGAGGCTATCCGCCAACGGCACTGGACAAATAATCAATAAACCCGATAAACTCATTCCATCTCAGTTCAAATTGTAAATCGGTTTGTAATTTAAACAACACTTCATCCGGAACACCGTCTGCTGCACGAGTGAAAAATCCAGAAAAATGAAGCGGCTTGCTAGTCACTCCGCTGGCGTCATTTCAAATATTTCGCGTTGTGACGTCAGAAGGTAACATTTGCAACTGGAGCCGTAAACATAAAAGAAACTACGCCAGCTCTCACCCAATCAGAGGGCGAGAATTTTACTCCTAGTGGATCATACTAAAATTTCATAAAAATCCGACGAATTTTAATTTTTGACCATATGACCCCCTATAATCTCACCCAGCGTTCTGGTATAACAATCAGGGCTGGGGTAAGTGTAATTGGTAACTGTAATTACCTGTAATTAATTACTTTTTTAAAGTAAGTGATTGTAATTGGTAATTGAGGAATTTTTCAATTACTTGTAATTGAAATGTAATTAATTACATTGAAAATTCTCCTGTAATTGCAATTACTTTTCAATTACTTTTTATTACATTGATGAAAAAATGTTTTCAAAACTTACATTCAGTGTTAAAAAATCTACCAGCACATTTGGAGTATGTTTCAATATTTATGTCTCTCTTCTAACAGGACTACTATCTCTAGTTTGAGGTTTGTTTGATGAATTATTTGCAAGGGTATATTTTGATAAACATAACATTGTTTGGAGTGCCTGTGCAACTTAGTGTTTCATTATAAACATGCCCAAGTATAACTTTGCATTTTGACATACCAGATAATGCCACAGGACACTATAAAAGCAAGACGCGAACACTGCACATCAGTTACATCAAGATAATCATGTACATCAAACTTTCGAACTCGTCTGAAGGTAAGATTGTTATAAATTTATATCATTAACCATTTCACTGCTGTGCAATTTGGTAATATCCTGTGCTGAACCATATATTGGAGGGAATGGGGTTAAAGTGAAAAAAATGAAAGCGCCAATAACGTTCACGTATTTGTAAATTTAAAACTGTTATTATACAATACGTGGATAGTGTATTATCACTAAATCACCCCTGGAGTGGCGATTCCACCCAAGCAATAATTGCAGATTTGTTGCAAACCATAACAAGCACAAGCAAAGTTCCAGCCAATGGACCTCCGGGTTAAACCCGGAGGTCCATTGGCTGAAACATTGTTTGTGATTTTTGTCCGTATGTGCAGAATTTGAAAGTGATACTTTGGGTAATACCTCCACTCTACGGGTGATTTTGTTACAATCCATTCTCTACGTACTGTATATCGGAGCAACGTTGACTGAGTTCAACAATGTTTCCAAAACAACTCCCAGCCACACTTCATAAATCTCAACAGAAAAGACGTCTAGTCGACTTGAATTTGGACTGACCATGTAGTCCAAACTTTGCTCCACAGGCCGTTATATAAGTTTTGTTTTGTCGCCGTGTGGCACAGAACAACAAAACACAATTATATATGTTGGGACACGTTTGGACTCTTGAGTTCGTTGTTGCCTCGGGTATTTCGGAATTTACATAGACGCGAAAAATGGTTGAGATCAAATGGATAATGCCATATCGTCTGTCGCTTGCATATCATATAACATGCGTTCTATTGAGAATAACTACGAGCTATTATATCCATTCCCTGTACATGTATGTGGTATCTCCGTACTGAGTACGGACTTATCGCACAGGCCGTCAACAGTTGGTTCCGTACTCATTATGGACCTGTAGCAGCGAAAGGGTTAATTAACTCTTTACCCAACGTGGATAGAAGCCAAAACTTGCAAAATAAATTCTCGAACAACTATGTTTAGTTCCTTTAGTTTCCTTTTGTCTAATTTGGGTTTCAACTAGGGGATTAACACTTTAATCTAAAACTAGGCTTAGTTTCTTTTGTCCAATTTGAGTTTCAATTAGGGGATTAACTGTACTGAAAGAAAACCAATTAACTTGACATTCTGATCTAACTGTCAATGAATTCCGTCAATTTGTCGGCCCACGCTATCAAAATACCTAGTTGAAAACATCTTACAGATAAGCTACTAGGGCAACAGGTCTTAAATGTTCAGGCCAATGTAACACGTATTGCTGAAGAGAAGTTGAATAAACTGGAGACAATTCACCTCAAGTTACGAAACGAAATTATTAAAAGAACTGTGTGAAACTTTGCAGCCTTTTGAGCATGTCACTAATTTGGAACAACAGGAAAATAATGTGAGTGCAAGTTTGGCAAGACCAATTACTCAAGGCTTAAGACATAAGCTGAACAACAAACAATGATAAGATGATTTCGGTGTTGAGGGACTCTATTGAAAACAGATAATCTTATCATGAAAGTGAACTTGAGTATAAATTAACTTCCATATTAGAGTCCAGGTTGACACTTCGTTGGTGTAACAATGAAGAAATAAGAAAAGTGCAACAACAAATAGTCTCAGAAATGAACCAGTATCAGAAGGACTTTAAACCCACCAAAGAGGTTAACCCTGCCAAGAAATATACAAATCGTCCCCTGAGTTCCAATGTGTTCTATGTGCCAGTAGGCACATAGAACACATTGGAACTCAATAGACGAAATAACAGAGGTGACTCCACAAATGACTTATTCAGTTTTATGGAAAAATCAGACACTGTAGTTATTGTCTCATCTTCAGATGAGGAGTTAAATGATAACCTGCATAGTCCATACACAGAAATGACATGATAAACAGCCTTAGAAGCCTAAAATGCAGACTGTCCAGACACGCATTGGAAACTCTATATCAATACTTCATTCTCCCGCTGTTTGATTATACGGATGTTATATGGGATGGTTGCACGGAGACTAAATCAACACTCCTAGAAAAGTTACACTTGGGTGCTCTACGAACTATAATAGGGGTCACTAGGGGGACAAGTTATCAACTTATCTATAGGGAATCTGGTTTCATACCACTCAAAGAGTGTAGACGATGTCACAAATTAGCAGCTTTGTATAAGATTATGTTCACAAACGTGCCAAACTACATTAGGCTGCTCATTCCGCAACGGTTTATCAGAATTGACTTATTACTCGCTAAGATCTTCGAACTTGTTAAGAGAAATTAAATGTAACACAAACAGGTTTTCTAACTCGTTTCTGCCATCAGTGGTAAAACTTTGGAATGGCTTAAGCGCAGATCTGCATAACTGTACTTCCGTGGATCATTTTAAGGAGAAACTTGCAATTTACGACAATGTCGTCCTTGGGTTTTATTATGTGCGTAGCAGAAGGGAACAAATCTTTCACACGAAGCTGTGGTTAAATTGCAGTGATTTAAACGGACATAAATTTGATAGATTTATAAGTGATAATGCATCTTGTGGCTGTGGTCATGTATATGAAGACACTGAACACTATTTTTTAATGTGTCCTCTATATGCATAACGAAGAAAATCGCTTCTAACAAAATTGGACCACACCACATATATCACTCTTATGCTATATGGGGATACAGAGAAAACTACCTTGGAAAACGCCAGTATATTTAGTGCGGTTCAAGAATATATTAGGGAAACAATGAGATTCCAGTGAATGGTTTATTTCCAGTGGAAATGAATCCTGACAAGACCTTTGCTGTATTGGGTGAGAGAGATTTTAGTGGACCTATCATATAAATGAAAGCAGATTGCCTCCACACCCAATAGATAGGTAAAAGATATAAAGGAGATGATGGGATATAGTGTGGTACTTTCTCTTTCTTTCCAATTCATTCGATCAATTTCTGTTTTATGTACAGCTGCACTTGCACTATTGTATTGTATTTTTCTGTATGGAACGGCGTTAATATAGACATTGTTTGGTCGCCAAACCCCATTTCATTGAGGAAAAAAAAATATTGTTTAAAAAAAAATAGAAATGACATCAAACCCCTTAAAATTTTGCAAGCTTCACACAGAAACTGATCCACTTTTATCCAACCTGGCATATAAATATTTGACAATGCCTGTATCATCAGCAGTTGTGGGTGGACTTTTTAGTATTGTTGGTAAAGTCGTCGCCTGAGTGCTAAAATGTCCTATGTCCCATAGGGGAAATAATATACCGTCAGGGGACATAGGACATTCTAGCTCTCAGGCGACGAAGTGCTTAAATCTGATAGATGTGCTCTAAGAGACGATACATTTCAAAAACTAATGATGGTAAAATGCAATAGTCACATACCCCAGTGAGGTGCAATCATCAAAAATGTGCCATAACATTTATTCATTTATTTATTGGTGTTTTAAGGTCACATATTTTTGCACAATGGCTAACCATGACCGTGACAGTTTTACGGGTGGAGGAAGCCGGAGTACCAGGATGGAACCACCGAGCAACGGCGAGCAACTGTCATCCCCACCCCCACCCCCCCCCCCCCCCCCCCCAACATACTAACTCAACACAAGCAGGATTAGCATTGATTGAAGACAAGTGCACCATCGACGTGCTACTGTACGCCTTAGTACACAACGCCACCGTGCCCCCACGCAGGCAAAGGAGATGAAGTGTCTTGTCCAAGGACATAACGCGGTTGCCGCAAATGGGATTCGAACCGAGGACCTCTCGGCTTGCAGCCTGCACCTCTACCTACTGAGCCACCGCTCAGTAGGTAGAGGTGGAGGCTGCAAGCCGAGAGGTCCTCGGTTCGAGGACCTCTCGGCTTGCAACCTGCACCTCTACGTATATGTATATGTATGTTTTATTTTGATTATAAAATGTGTCATAATATGTGCTAATGTAAACAAAGGTATATGTATACTTTAATTGTTTTTGTTAGATTTTGAAGTTGAAAGTAATAAAGTATGGATCTTTACTGATTTTTTCGTGTTATTTCATACTGCAATAGTCCATACAGTATACTGAGGGTGGATTATGACTGAATCACCCGACGGTTGTATTTTCCACCTATATTAAAATTCATAATTTCTGAGAAAAGGCATAAAACCCACTATCAAATTTTCTGTTGATGGGTCACCAGGTTAACCTGGTGGTCCACCAACAGATAATTTGTCAGTGTTTTCTCAAAACCCTCATGTTATGATGGATGGAAATCATACCTGCTGGATGATTTGGTCATAATCCACCATCCATGTGTTGTAGTTGAGAAACGTAATTGAGACTAATTAAAAGTAATTAATTACTTTTCAAAAAGTAATTGTAATTATAATTAATTACTTTTAAAAAACAAGTAATTGTAATTGCATTTACTACAAGTAATTATGGTGTAAAGTAATGTTCCAGATAATTTGCAAATCAAATATCAAGACAGGCTGGATGGTCCAAGTGAGGGAGCTAATAGAGAACTAATCATTGGAGATCTCGGACCTAGACGTTGGGGCAGACCAGGGTAAAAACATCGCCAGAGAAAGGGCCATGGAGGATGGTAACCTTAATTGTTGGCGAGAGGGGGGGGGGGGTCAAATCAAAGAGTATTTGGGTGGCCTGCGGGATAAAGAGAAGCCTGGTTTTGAAGAGTACCTTGATGGCACCTTTGGTGGGGTCCCTGTTGTTCAAGGTCGAGGTCGCGGTCCCTGAAGCTGAGGGGAAAAATTGGACAAAATAGTGAAAAGGAGTGCCAGATGTGTAATTTGGGCGTGGTGGAGACCCTGGAACACTTTCTTCTAGAATGCCCAAAATACCGGTCTAAAAGAATAAGATTCACTGGGAGAAAAATGAGGAAGTGTGATGGGAGAATGAAGGACATGTGGTTAGTGAGAGACTCAAAGGAGAGGGTTAATAAGCTAATCGGAGAGATTGGGAAGAATGGGGTAAGGGATGTCATCAAGCAGTTCGTCTTCGAGTGTTGGGAGGAGAGAAGATGCGTGAGAATAGGGAGGCAGTTGGGAGTACAGTGGTAACCAAAGCCTTCTCATCCGAGATCCGCGACAAATCAGCGGCCGGCGAAAGTGTTATTATTATTATTGGAAAGAGGTAGTGTTGTATAGCACAGCAGGGATACGTTTGGGTGTCAAAGGGACCAAATAAGGGACCCTGACCCTTTCTCAGTGGAATTTTGGCATGATTTTTCCCAATTGAAAAATCTCTGTCCTCATTTAACCCTTTACCCAACGTAACGGCCAAAACCGGCCAGCGCTATTCTCAAAATCTCCAATTAAGTTTCATTATTTTTTCATTTTTTGTCTCAAAAACATAGGTTATGACCCCTCGTTGGAACGAGCTCGTCGAGCTCGTTCCAATGAGGGGTCATAACCTATGTTTTTGAGACAAAAAGTGAAAAAAATTAATTATTCAAGATTTTTTTTTGCAAGTGTCGTCTGCTTTTCATGTTAGGTAAAAGGTTAAATAAAAATTTAATTCTTTGTTAGCTCTTGAAGTCCTGACTTGAATCACTTTTTACTGCAACAGGCAGTATTTAGATACATTTGCAAGTTACATCCCAAGAACCTTGTCAGTTGTTTCTGGGCACAGCTGCAGTGCTATAGAATATAGACTGCCAAAATGTAGCAAAATGCAAGAATATATCCAGCATTTAAAGTGTTACTATTATCATTGTAATTAATTACTTTGAATGTAATTAACTCCAGTCCTGAAATTAACAGTTGAGAATTTCCCAGGACTGCAATACAATTTTTAGCGGAGATAATAGTCCCAAAATTTCGAAAGGCTGCAGCTAAAATTGAGGTTGAAAATAAAAGGTATAGTAAAAAAAAAACGTCAAGTTGACATCGCTGGTATCAGGTGCGTAGATATGAAATAAAAATATAACATTGAACAATTTAAAATGATTAGAAAACAGTATATGAAGTTTGGTAGCTGTATCTTTTATAAGTGATATCACCCCAGCCAGGGTTATAGTTTTACAGTTTTGGGTGGTGGAAGCCAGAGTACTCGTGGAGAAGTGCCGGATGGCAGTTAGTAATGGCCAGTCTCTACATCTTACTAATGGCGCACAAATAGGGTTAACATTGGCTGAAAGCATGTGAGCCATTGACGTTCGGTACGCTTTGAACAACAGTGAGTTGATGTCTCGCTCAATGAACTTTCCGATCTGAAGTCCAAAACTCTAACCATTGAGCTACCGTTCCCATACATAGGGTGTCAAAATGCTTATTCAAAACAACCTGTCAGCGATACAATGTCTCTTAACTCCTAGCATGTCGCTAGCGGATATTACTACCCAAGACAGGGATTTTCTTGCTATTAGAATAAGCCAGATTTGAGTATATTTAATCACGGTGGTGCTGTGTACTAAGGCGTACTGCACGTCAATGATGCACCTGCCTTCAATCAATGTTAACCCTGCTTGTGTGGAGTAAGTACGTTGGGGAGTCTTACAGTTGTTCGCCGTTGCTCGGTGGTTAATCTTCGGCTACTCCAACTTCCCCCACCCATAAAACTGTCTGACATAAGGTGACCCTGGTTGTCGAAAGTGTCGTTAAACCCCATTAAATAAATAACCAAATTGCCGCATGTAAGTTGTCCAGACGTTTTTAAGCAATGATTTCTTGTGTCAAATTTTCATGGATTTTTCATCAAAACCAGTCATGGCTGCTTCACAGCAGCCATGACTGGGTTTAATGAAAAATATCTTAAAATTACTCAGCGGATTAAGAGTTAAATAATGAAAGCTGAATTCATAGGCTCGTCATTGTAAGTTACATTTGTATCTTCTCCTGTTTGTTTGGTAAATTATGTAAGTTTAGCAATATAATCGTGTTTACTTATTTTTATCTCCTTTTTCACTTTTTGAATAAAATTAATTTTTTTTTTTGGGGGGGGGAAATTTCTCAAAATGCTTTTCGACAATTGATTTAAAAATTGTCACAATAGAGTTTTTTGGTGTCAGTCAAAAATGTATTTTGGTCGATATTGAAAAATGTAATATTAAGGACTTACCTGAGGAAATAATGAAACAAGATCCACCAAATCCCGGGACAATCCGATGAAGTTATAATCAGTTTTGTCTGTGGATTTTGTGTTCAAGAGATGGAAAGTTATTAGACGATTCAAAAAGGAAAAGTGCCGGGAATCAGCATCCCATTTGACTTCAGTCATCTCGTTATCGAATGATATTTCACGCCCAGGATAGACTGACAACAATAATTGATCATTTCATCTAACTGTGCTGGAACGGAGACTTCAACTGAACTTCACCTGCGCACAGTTCCAATTGCAGCGTATTTCTTCCTGGTGATATAATAGATTTATCCAGCAAACGGAAATGAGGTGTAATAATCCCTCATGTGGGTGAGATAGTCCTCGGAGGAGAGGTTAATTGATCGGTATTGACTTTTAATTGATTTCACCTGAGAATAACGTGTTTCCTGACGCGTTAAGCCTTTCGTGAACAAAACATATCCAGAGAGGTTTTTTCCGAATGTCGGCATTCAAATTTTTATATTTTTTTTTCAATTTTGGCTTCCAAAACATAGATTATGCCTCTCACTGGAACGAGCTGTTCGAGATCGTTCCAGTGAGGGGTCATAATCTTTGTTTTGGAGACTAAAATGAATTTCTTTTTAGCTATTTAAGAAATCTGTTTTCAAGTGTCGTTGTCAGGCCGAATTACTTAAATAGTTCGCCTAGTTTTTTTTTATTATATGGGGTTGTAACAACACTTTTGACGGCTAGAGTCACCTCGTGTTGGACAGACTTACGGATAGAGGTAGTCGGAGACCAAGAGAGAACCACCAAGCAGAGGCGTGTAATCACCAGACTCACCTATGTACTAACTCCGAACAAGCAGGGTTAGCAATGGTTGAAAACAAGTGAACCATCGATGTGCGGCACGCCGTAGTACACAGCCCCCACCCCCACCCCAACTACGTGGACAGCTGACCTTAAGTGCATTGTTCAATGACATAATGCACTTGTCACTAATGACGATCGAACCGTGGACCTTTCGGATTAAAGTTGAATGCAGTAACCATTGATCCACCATGCATCCCACCATACACTGCAAAAAATATAGGTTCTCTTTAGAACCCAATCTGGTTCTAATCTTGTCCTTGAGATGGAACCAGTTCTGTTTAAGCAGTATTTATTTCAAATCAAATAAATTTACTAAGCCAAGATTAGCATTCAGTTTTAACAGAATATTACATGAACTGAAGTAGATTCAGCAGTAAACTTGGAGCTTATTCAACGCAGTCGCCAAAAATTTTGAAACAAAGGAGATATGGACAGTTGGCATATCGAACCAGTTTTGGTCCTGTATAGAACCAAAACTGGTTCGATATGCCAACTGTTCATACCTCCTTTGCTTAATAATGATTTGAGACAACCTCGTATGAGCTCTAAACTCACGACTGAAACCCCCTCAATTTATGTTTAATTCTGTTAATATTTAATGTTAATCTTTATAAATTTATTTGATTTGAAATAAATACTGTTTGGACAGAACTGGTTCCATCTCAGGGACAAGATTATAACCAGTTTTGGTTCTAAAGAGAACCTACATTTTTTGCAGTGTATTTGTTGCAAACAAGAAGCAGTGGTTGGTAAAAATGTAGAAATGTTGGTCAAACAATAAAAAATGATGGGTACTGTAATAGGAATGTGCTTAACGCACTAAGTTCAAGTGTCAACCCAATTCAATTCCTTTTTTTCTTTGGCACTCGGTGACAGGCTTTGGATATCATACGTTCAGCAGCTTCCTTGGACCGAAAGAGATAAATCTTCACCATGGCGACTTTTAAAAGTATAACAACACGGATGCAATTTGAACAGAGGGCACAATAGTCGGCGCTTTGCATCTACGATCGAAAGACTATCGGTTCGGTCCCGTTCCAAGGCATTATTCTGAATTCAGCCAATGTAACACTGAATCAGGTATCGCTTGATCAAATGGGGGCACGGTGTTGTATTATTCTGAATTCAGCCAGCTTGATCAAATGGAGGCACAACGTTGTATTATTGTGAATTCAACCAATGCAACCCTGAATCAGGTATCGCTTGCTCAAATGGGAGCACGGTGTTGTATTTTCCTGAATTCAACCAATGTAACACAGAATCAGGTATCGCTTGCTCAGTTGGGAGCACGATGCTGTATTTTCCTGAATTCAAGCAATGTAACACTGAATCAGGTATCGTTTGCTCAAATGGGAGCACGATGTTGTATTTTCCCGAATTCAACCAATGTAACACTGAATCGGGTATCGTTTGCTCAAATGGGAGCACGATGTTGTATTATTCTGAATTCAACCAATGTAACCATGAATCAGGCATCGCTTGCTCAAATGGGAGCACGATGTTGTATTTTTCTGAATTCAACCAATGTAACCGTGAATCAGGCATCGCTTCCTCAAATGGGAGCACGATGTTGTATTTTTTCTGAATTCAACCAATGTAGCCCTGAATCAGGCATCGCTTGCTCGAATGGAATCACGGTGTTACATCATTGTGAATTCAACAAATGTAACCCTGAATCTGGCATCGCTGGCTCAAATGTGAGCACGCTGTTGCATCATTATGAATTCCACCAATGTAACCCTGAATCAGGCATCGCTTACTCAAAATGGAGGCACGGTGTTACATAATTATGAACCAAGCCAACGAAATCCTGAATTAGACCTCGCTTGCTCAAATCGGAGCACGGTGTTGCATCATTGTGAATTCAACGAACGTAACTCTGAATCAGACCTCGCGTGAGCTCGTTTAGACCATTGGAATGTCTGACTCTTTCTTGTCACTGCATTGTGGTGTTTTGCAGATTCTCCGAATACATCCACTCACCTGGTTCTCCACATGTGCTTGCAAAAGACACTTAAAGACCGCTTGCTCAATGGGAGCGCGATGACAAATTGTGCCTTCAAACAATGCAAGCAAACATGTTCGAAAATCTGACAGCAGATTATCGCTGCTCGGTGGTTCAACTCGGATACTCCACATTTTTTTCACCTGGTCAGCTGTTCCCCGGACAACCGAAAAAAAAACACCAGAGGAGAGAGGAGGGTCATACGGAGCATAAGGAGCCTCGTCCAATTTCAATCCTGCTGGAGTACAACCCATAAAAACCGTCCCTATTTCAATGTGACAAAAATAGTGTTTGCTTGTCAAAGGACAATAAACATAAATTTGATTGTTAAATTTTGTATGTAAAGAGCATATAAAAACACCATATGCAAGTTGTAAGACATCGGAAGCAACGCAATTAATAAAGACTTTACCCTTTGAACTCTAGTGGTATCCTCCGTCTCCCTGCCAGTTCAAAGGCAGCAATTAGAAGAGTCCATATTCATTATTTGGGATAGACCAATTAATATTTTCAACGTGCAGCTCTCGGGGCTGCACGTTGAAAATATTGATTGGTCTACGCCATGCATTTACAGACAAGCCATCCCATTTAATGACGTTATGACGTATCAAGTTCCTGACAGATTTTAATAAGATTGGACATCGCGAAGATTTAAACGGAGTTGCCAATAGGCATCGGGAAAAAACAACAATTTGACACAACTTTTGATTCTAATTTCCCCATCGCTCGAACAACAACTCTGCATTATTTTAGCACTAATTGGCATTATTGGAATTTGTATTTTCTTAAAACTGCACGTTTATGGTTCCACTAAAATTCAAACCACATTTATCGACGACAAACCGGATCAAAATGCGAAGAACGCATACGCATTAAATAGAACACATGTATAGAAAAGCAAATAACGCCGAATATGGAAAGCGATATTGCAGTTTGTAATGTGCCGGAGTTTTTCGTAAATAATTAACGAACCAGTCAGGGTTGAAAAACTGCTGCCAGTGTTATTCCAATATCCGATAAATTCGCGCAGCTTAGTTCGAGCTCGCATTCCTTCATCTTCCTGCCAATTGTTTTAAAACTTGACAGAGATGTACAATCCGGCTTGTACATCAGCGCACATACGATTTTGAGATCAGTCGGATTCATTTTGGGAGAGTTAAAGTCCTTTTTCAACTTGAGTATTTCTGCAACCTTCATTTGTTCAAGCCTGTACTCTTTCATTTTCAAGTAATTTTTTTTTAAACTTGGCACTGAGATTAACACGCATGGGTACCTGTGTACCTGCATTTTGGGGATCAGTCAGACTCATTTTGTCAGAGTTATTGCCCCTTTTCGACTAAAAATATTTTGCAACCTTCACAAATTTGTCTGTACTCATTCGTTTATGTTTTTAAAAACTTGGTGCAGAGGTTAACGGCCAAGGGAACCTGTGCCCCTGTGATTTTGAGATCGACCGCACTCGTTATGACAGAGTTATAGCCCTTTTCTGATTCAGAGTATTTTTGCAACCATGTGGAATGCGGGGCAGGGGTATATTCTTAGTCCCATTGGGGCAGGCACCTTTAGTTTAGGGGTGGAGAGGCATGGCATCCCCTGAGTTCCAGTCTGTTCTATGTGCCAATAGGCACATAGAACACACTGGAACCCAGGGGACGATGGGTCATTCATCTCAAGATTTTAAGTTTCTTTTACTGAAAAGTCTGGGTTTTCAAAAATGATTTTCCTACCGTTCAAAATAAGTACCAGCAGAGCTTCGTATCGGATATCAGAATATTTTTTATCTGTTTACTAATTGGTTGCGCGAGCACATGCATCTGTCGTCTGCGTTGATAATAGACATGCGTCAGTATTGCGACAATTCTATCGTAACATGACAGGCGTACAACTTTCATTCGGGATCAGAACTTTGTATCGCGATTGTTAAAAATCGATGAGAGTCTCACAGACGATATTTTTTATGAACACGATTAAACAGGGAATCTGATGGCATGTTCTTCCTTGACAACAGGATTATCAGAATTTTCCACTCGATTCGGTTCTATTGCAGATGGGGTTTTTTTAGCTGGAAAAATTGAAATTTGCTGTTTGTAACTGACAGATCTTTTTCCCAAATTATAATTTACACGTGTTTAAAAAAATATTATTTCGCAGTTATCGATCAAAGGCTCTTTGCTTCTTGCTAAAACCTTTAGTTGTACTAGTATTACACGGGCTTCAGAATACAGTCTCCAAATAATATCAGAGTGCGCAAAAATGACGTAACAATTCTCTTAAAGAAAGTCATTCAATTAGAAGCAACATCAAATTTTAGCTGTCAAAAGGAACTGTAAAACAGAGGACAAAATAACTCTTTGTCAGAAATACATTTTTTGTGTTATAACATTAGCTATGTGTCCAATACGGCTGCCACACGTCACTTGCGGTAATATTTTCTTGAATAACCAATAGTTTTCATGTTTTGCTTCAAAACATAAATCTTAACCCCCTCATTTGAGCGAGCTCTACGAGCTCGTTCCAATGATGGTTCAAAAGCTATGTTTTGGGTGCAGACATTGAAAACATAATTAAAATTGAATGGGAATTTTAGTGAACAGCGCTGACCGCGTTACAGGAGGGATTGTGTGGGACTCGTCCATCAAACTAATTTTCTTAATAAATGTAAACCGTTTTTGCCTGAAGTCTGTGACACTGGGTTATGTACTCTCCCTCTGATATTTAATGGGTCATTTTGTTGCAGTTACACCCCATTATTCTGTGTACTTGACCCTTTGAACACTGGTGGTATCTTCCATGTCAGTTCAATGGGAGCAATAGGAACAGTCCATATTTATTATTTGGGGGTAGACCAATTAATATTTTCAACGTGCAGCATTGGGGCTGCACGTTGAAAATATTAATTGGTCTACCCCACACTTTAACTTAGCAGTCATCCTACTTAACCCTTTACCCAACGAATCGCCCGCATCCGCCCGCATCCGCCCGTGTAATATGCAAATTCAGCAGCCGAAAAAATATTATTTTTCGAAAAATTTCAACAAAACCATATCATATGACCCCTCTTTGGAACGAGCTCGTCGAGATCGTTCCAAAGAGGGGTCACATGGTATGGTTTTGTTGAAATGAAATTTTTGAAAAATTTAAAAAATAATATTTAAGATAAAATAATTTTGAAATCGTCTGCGTTGGGTAAAGGGTTAATGAAAGTATGACGTACTATGTTTCTGTGTCTGTAAAATGGCTGCTCTGTTTCAAAGGGTTAAGCTTTCAAAAAAGTACTCGAGGTGCGTCATTTGATCGGGAATCTGACCTTTGTTGAATACACCGATTCAGCTCAGCACGAAGAAAATGAGGTGGGTGAACAAGGGAGGGGGGGGGGGACCAAAAATTTGCAAGACGTGACGTGGGGGTGGGTGGGTCTCTTGAGTGCGCCAAAAATGTGCATTTCCAACTTGTGCAATTTTTTGAATTTTTTAAAAATATATCAATATATCAGCTAATATATACCATCATTTGTGTTTCAAACCTTAAAGATGATGTTGTACATCACACTCTTAACATAAATGCAACATCAGGAGGCTTTATATGTGAGAATATTGGGCTTAAACTGGGAAAATGTCACACGTTAGTAGGGGGTCGGTGTCTTGTTCGAAATGTAGAAAATGTGCAGACAATATTTTGGGAACAATTCAAATGAAAATTTGTTCCCGCATATGTACACCTGCTCTGGCCAAGCCTGATAATGAACAGCTTGTCATTTGTAGATTGGGGCCCACAGCCGCCCACAGAGGTTTAAATTGGTGGTACCAGTTTACGAACATTATGAAAACCCCCTAAATACAGCTGTGTCTAGTAAGTTTATAAGTTTATTTTGGATTTTAATGGGAGAGTTGGGGGGTGGTAGAAAATTTGCTGTAGTAGGTGGGTCAGTGTTTGTAAAAAGGAGCCGAATAAAAAATAGGACGTCACGACTTGCAAATTTTTAGTGGCACCCCCTCCCCCCCCCCCCCCCCCACCCCCTGGGGTGAATAAAAATTTCTCGCTAAATTGGACATCAGTCACATGTGACGTAGCTTGAAGAATTGAATGTCAACTTTGCCACCTGTATTTTTTTTGATATACAAGCAAAGGACTATTGTCACAAAATAAAATGTTTTCATGTTAATGAAATCATTTGCTCTCTATTCGGTGCTAAAATGGAATTGGCTTACGAGAACATACCTTAAGAAGAATTCTCCTTTGTTGTAAAATTTCCTCCGGTGTGTTCAGTAGAACAAAAGAAAAATGACGAGTATTTTGTAAAGTAATTCTCCCAATAGCACTCAGAACGGACACAATATCATCTCTGCAACCGAAGTCATTCATAGGTTATCGCTATGTTATAAATAATTCTCTGTAAGCGTCCATCGACTGTCAGAAACAACGCCAGTCTGAAAGTCATTTTTGATAGGTTCTAAGTTATACGGCAATCAGTGGCAGTGGAACCAATAAATAGTAGTCTAACTTACAATGTCTGTACATTACACTGCCTGAAGAAAAACCGCAGAAAGCAAACAAGAGAATGTAACAGTTACTGACATTTAGCAATACTTATACCTTCCGTCAATTTACGATCAATCAACGCTTTCAGTCTACAATTATTGGATCTGAAGTCACAGCTTCCTTTCAGTCTCTTTTGGTCGAATGAATTAGTGTTCTCATCTTTTAACTCTTAACCTATAATCAATGGCGGGAGTAGCTGACCCCTTGATCTTCGGCTCTGGGAAAAGGAGGCAGCGCGTGCACTTTTTTGCCACAAGTGCCCTAGTGGAAAAGACTTAACTTTCCGAGAACTGTAATTGAGGCACTATCGAATATTCACTTCTAACGTTTTTTACATGTGTCAGTGCTAATGGGGGGGGGGGGGGGGGGGGGGGGGGGGTATCGAGTATAAGGACGGTGTTTGGTCGATAATCAACAAACAAAAAACCTCTACAATGGGCGGGGTGTTTTCTAAAGATTCATGTCTTCCCTTGAGTGGAACAAGGTGCCATCTGCAGATGGCACCATGTTCCTCTCAAGGTACGATATGCTGCACCCCTATTTCGTGTAGTTTGCATCCACAGAACTGACCAGGCACTACACCCAGGCACTACACGTTTTCTATTTTTAGCCCACTACTATATTAGTTTTCTTTTCATACTGGGCGAATAAAACTAAACAGGCTAAATTTAAATATCGATTCACAGAGGCACAACATCCACAAAACGACCCGGAAAGAAATCCTTGAACAAAAATGTATAGCGTTTCCATTGTTGAAGTCACAGTTTCCGAGGCGTTCATTTTATTCCTTGAGAAGATGATCTATATCTCGTTTCGAAGAGAATGATCCGTACCTGGGTACAACTTTCATGAGAACGCGTCCATATATGAAAAATCGTTTGTTTCGCTGCTCATATTATTTCGCTATTTAATTGTATGTTTTGGGCAGTAAACGAAAAAATAATGGAATTCATTTGAATCTTCGGAGTTTGTATCCCGTACTGACCCATTCGGTAATCTATATGTGTGACAAATGTGTGGAAATTATCGAAGTGCGTTGTCAAATTTCGAAAATTTTAGCTTTCGTTCGCGAGTTGCGCGATTCTAGACTATACAATTCCCTTTGGGGGAAATGTTTTGTTTACCCTTGCCGACCGATTCAAATTTGTCTTCTGCTCATATCAATAATCCAAGTTAGCTTTTCGTACCGAGAATGACAGCTTCAAATTGTGATTTAAAGTACAATCGATTTGGCGATGATGAACAGGAGTTTATTGAGCAAAATTTGCTGAGTATAAAAACGAAGGAAACAACAAAATTTTGCAATGAGTGTGTTATGCTCCTTCCAATGAGGGGTCATAAGCCGTTGTCAGGCCACCTGAGGCCCCGTAAGGCCTGGGCTGACGTGGGGTTATTTAGTCCTGCTGATGAAATTGCGGTAAAATTAGACCGACGTGGAGAGTCGGAATCCTAGTGCCGCGAACTCGGTGCTGGGAGCTGAGTTCGACCGGCGCTGTGATTTAGTTTCTCCTCTGCCATATTGGCCTAAGATAGGTTCGATTTCCGTTAGGAGTAATTCCTAATCACTTCAGGCTGTGTAATGGAAAGAGTGATTTAAAGTAACAACGATTCTTTCATTTACACATAAAAATAAAGCCGTTTCAATTTTTCAACAATCAACAATTCGATTCTTTTCACAGAAAATTGTTTGCTAGGGTTAAATAATTCTCAACAATTATATAGTCATTCTATAGCCCTGTACTGGCACTATAGTCTACACACTGGAAATGTTACTACCGTGAGCTCGCCATAAGAGCTTCACAAATCTGAAATTATATTACGAAGGGCTCGCCATAAGAGCTTCACAAATCTGAAATGTTATTACCGTGAGCTCGCCATAAGAGCTTCACCCGCTTAGGCTCAAATGTCAACGTCTGCGCGTAACTGTACCTCTGGCTGTCGGAGGGTTCCGACCAGCAATGTTTGTCATCTATAAAGCCACCGTACTTCTGATTTAGGTCAGATATTGTCTACTCATACCTTATGTGCCTTTTGAAAGTCCTCCGTGAAAGTCCTATTGAAATGTTCACTGTTCCTGGTTGAATTCACGATTCACAAATGCCCCTTTTTGTGCTGGGGCGAAATTGTCACTCACACCAATCTCCAGTCGGTATTACGATGCTTCGACAGCAAAACAAACTACTCCCAACGCAATCAGCCTGACGCTTCAAAGGGTTAATACGCACAATACAATTAACCTGCACTTCTGACTATTGCAGGCTGATACCTGCTACTCGACAATCTAAACTTTAACGTTTCGCCTTGGGTTATCCTTCTCAACGAATTTGGCACTGTAGCCGCCTACCAACCTTAAGCTAAATCAATAGTGGAATGCCCTGTCTGGCGATTCCAGCCGTTTCAGGGTCCTGTGATCGAAGGTACCCCTATGCCAGGAAACAGAGTCCGCCTGCCCTGGACTTCACCAACGTGTGTGTGACCCCAAGTGTGTGTCCAATGCTCTGCTCTTCAAGGTATATATACTTTTTACCCTAAACTGTCAGGTGGACAGACGCTCATCTGTCCATCTGCCAAAACGGTGGGAGATGACGTATATCGAGGCAGAATCAATACAAGTCATCTCGCGCGTGACTTAACGGTGATTTCACTTGTCGAGAGAACCGATTCGTTCCTGCCACTCATTGCTATACTAATGACCAGGTGACGACACGACAGACATTTCTATCTTTTAGAATCTCGTTTCTCAATTGGCCGTGACGATATCCTGCCACCAACCGATTACGTCTCGTAAGACTCGCGACTACTGTATAACTTAAATGAGATTAGACCTTATCTAACATACCGTTTCTCCCCTGGGTCCCTGCCCTGAAGCTGGATATACACCACATGTGTTTTTTTCCATGCCCAGCTTCACAGCGAAGTGAAATTCACGTAGGTTTTTCGCCTTGATGCGGAATATCTTTTGAACTTACAATATCTTTATATATGAGGCCCCTTGCCCCTATATTTAGGCTGGCTTTGCTCTGACAGCCGTGTTTTGGAAGGAGAAAATGTTTTTTGAAAACTACATGGTATTTGAAGGGCTGCTACCTTGGTAATAGATTAACAAATCGGACAGATGTTTTTCTTGATGGGTGTTCGATATAATATAAGGATTAGTGTATGTTTTGTCGTTGACTACGCCCATATAGTGCCCAGTGAGGTGGTGTAGTTCCCGACGCTTCGAGTCGGGAACTACACCACCTCACTGGGCACTATATGGGCGTAGTCAGCTCCAGGCCATGCGCTATTCCTTAAATATAATATCAGTACTATTGAGTGCCACATTACAATTTATGATAGGTTTTGACATAACAGTCTTAACTCATCTTCAGAGCCGAATGTCCAGGGACCGATCTAATAAGTAGCCAGTATGAATTTGACTCCTAAAATTCTGATTTCGCTCCTGAATCTTAAATATAGGCTTCTTAGTTGGCTCATAACCGTAACATCCCATTTCGTCCATTGGTCACTTAGGTAGCCAAGATTTGGAGGAACTATTATGAAAATGAAGTGTTATTTTGGTGATATATGGAAATATTTTTCAGTGATTTGAGAAACAACTTCATTTGTGCCAAAAAAGATCGTAACTAAATGCAAAGATAATATAACTGCAGTTAACTGATTGCCCATATTTGGGTTTTATGCTGATGTGAAGGTGTTGCAACTCAAAGGCATCTGTTCTGTAAATGTGCTTCATATTTTCTTTAAAGTGACGCATGTACAAATTTTGACAATTGACAATAATTTAGCGCCCTAGCGGTTAAGAACTAAATCTGGCTTCAAAATTTTAAAAGTACGCTCCAAGTCAGTCTCTTCTATTTAAACACTCATGTCGGTCCCTGCGATTGCACTTTTTCATACCCTTGCCCACTTGCCCTCGGACACCTCCACCGCCTTTGCCTTTTGATAGATAGATAAATAGATATATTCTTTATTTTCGTGACATGTGCATACAATATCAAATATAATGCAAAACAATCCAACGCACCCGGCCAGCTTGACCTATATGTCACGGATTAGTTACAAACTTATTTTTGTGCCATGCCCCCTCCCCTTCTCCCCCTCTTTCTCCCTTGCCACCCCTCCTCTCTCTCTTTGAGGTGTTTAGTGCCTTTAATCCCCCGGCGAGTTCCCCTCTTCTCCTGCCATCAACGTGCCTTAAAACAAAGTTTAATGCCATTAACTGGTTGAGTGCTGGAAGCCACTATCAGGGCTTTGGTAAAAAGGAGGGTACCCTTTAAAAATTACCCTTTTCTTTACTTACGTTTCATATTCAGTGAAAAACAAAATATTATTTTCAACATGAGGATCTGCTTTATTAAAAATTATTGGAAAGTGCCAAAAGGCACTTTCCAATAATTTTTAATAAAACAGATTTTGAAGAACAAATTTGATCACCTAAAATAATGTAGCCCTCAACCAGTTAAACATTAAGTATTTTGGATCCCCTTGAGTGGGATTTGTACACGTTTGTAATGAAGTTGAATTGTCCAATATAAATAGAGAGGTAGGCCCTCTCTATAAAATGATCGCAGGCCGCACCGTTTATAGCATTTTATTAACATACAGAGAAACTTTATAAGTTGGGAGAATACCGGCCATTTCGCGTTCAAATGGTTAACAATCCTAATTTAGAAGCCTATACTGATTACAACTCAGAAAGATATACATACCTACATAATCATTTAATCACACTTGTTTGATATATTTTAATCTTTCTTCTGTTAAATGCCTCAACAATGTAAGTAGAACACTGTCTAGGATAATTTTCCAATAACAACAACAAACTGTTGTCATTAACAAGCAAAATAATAGATTTATGTTCTTCCGAAATTTGCTCAAAAAACTTTTCTCTTAAATCGGAGTATAATTGACATTTCATTAAAAAGTGAATCTCATCTTCTACACACTGTTCTGTGCAGAATACACATAACCTATCACATGACCTTTCCTGTTTATATCTATAACTCGACTTAGAAACGACATTTTCAGAAACTGTCTTCAGTCGTTATTCTTTTCATTTTTGTCTCAAAAATATAGCTTATGGGCCCCCGGTTGGGGGAGTAGCGAGGAGGCATTAGGATGTGCCCTCCCCCTTCATCCCCCATTCCATTTTGCAGTCGAGACATTTTGGAGTCTTAGCAATAGGGTAATCTGAGGTGGTGGAACCAGTACAGGGACGCTGGAGCCGGGGGGGGGGGGGGGGCTAAGGGGGATTTAGCCCCCCCCCCCCTCCAACCATATCTGTTTCATTGGATGATAAACGACCAAGCCTAAAAATGTTTGTTTCGACGACATTCTTGTATCCGGTTTCCGCGAGAAATGTCAGGACTTTCTTGGTTTCTCGTCAAAATATCTGATTATCAGTGTTGTTACTACACATCATTAGTCATTCTTTGTTCGTCCCTTGAATGAACGTGCGGATTATCAAGTAAAAGTCGCCAGTCGCGTTTGATAAGATTATGCCCCTCACATAGGCCGCCTGTGTGTGTGTGGGGGGGGGGGGGGGGGGGCATAATCTTATCAAACGTGAACTGCATATATTTTTCACATCATGTCAAAAATTGAGTTTATTAACACTCAGTATACAAACCACGAATACTATTCTCGATTGAGACTCAATCGAGAATAGTATTCGTGGTTTGTATACTGAGTGTTAATAAACTAGGGCCGGCCCGTCATGCCCTTACCCCCCCCCCCTCCCAGCCTCCCAATCCGAAATTCGCTCTGGCGTCCCTGCAGTAGATAGAGGTGGTTCATAAGCTATGATTTGGAAGCGAAAATTGAAAATGCCACGTGATCATAACAAGACACGGAGAATGTGCTCTTTGAAATTATGGATTTAGACGACATGATGGATTTTTAAAGTTATATAATAATAATGGTAAGGGAACTCTGAAAGGAGAAGTGTATTTACAAGATGGTTTCCAGCAAGAAAAATAAGAACATGGTGTCAATCTTGGTTCTCCTATTCTAATTCGTATGTAACAGAATATGGCGGATGGTATTATATGGACACGTTGCACAATTGTCCTTCTTCAGGACGAAACTGCTCATGCTGATGTACGAGGAAGCATTTAGAGAGATGAACCTATCCAACACCGTGTGCATAAATGTTTGCGCAAAAAAAAATTGTATAAATGTTGGATAAAATTATCACTGAACCTCCCGACAAGCTAGGATGGTTTCGTCCATTTCGCTGTTGAAAGCACGGAATGAAATAATACCTTCTAGGGCGCCAATGTTGAAAGGTTTAAACAGGCGATAAAAGACAATGACCTTTCGAAATCTAGTAATTTGAGAAATAAGGGAGGGAAACCAACAGTATTGGATTATCTTGTAACCATGGCTGACAATTGTTCTCCTTAATTTCCTAAAGCTGTCAGTAAATTTAGCACAAAAGTATGGTAATTTTTTATAAAAATTTAAATTTAGAAATGTTAGCGAATTTATATCATGGAAGTGCACATTATTTCAGCCGTTTTCATGCAGGGTAGTATAAAAATGCAAAATCGGGGTGCATTTTATAATCCCCCCCCCCCACCTCCCCCCCCCCACCTCCCCCCCCCCCCCCCCACCCTCCATCAATTTGAACGAACTACTATTATCCTCTGTTAAAAACCATCTAATCCTTTACCCAACGAATCGCCCGCATCCGGCCGCGTAATATGCAAATTCAGCAACTGAAAAAATATTATTTTTCGAAAAATTTCAACAAAACCATATCATGTGAACCCTCTTTGGAACGAGCTCGTCGAGCTCGTTCCAAAGAGGGGGGGTCACATGATATGGTTTTATTGAAATTTTTTGAAAAAATTTAAAAAATGATTTTTAAAATAATAAATTTTGAAATCGTCTGCGTTAGGTAAAGGGTTAAAAATAAGCAAACTAAGTGTTCCCCATCTTTTGCTGTTCTGTAACTTTTTCCTGTTCATTATATATACAGGGTGTGCCCCGTGACATACAATACAGACATTGTCCTTTCCACTAATATAAATGTCAGGAGGTGAGACTTGCTGATGTTTTTTTTTCCTGGGAAGAAAACAAAGAGTCAAAATGGACGCTTACTTAATGTTAGTAGGTGTTATACTGATAAATATTTAATGACTGATTTTCTGTAAAGTCGTTGCTTCTAACTTGCTTGCATAAAAGTCAAGTTTCCTTTTGTTACTTTTAATAAACGAAAACAATAGACAACTCCCAGAGCTGTCTCTTGTTTTCGTTCATTAAAAGTCTTGGCTTTATTTGCTACTGATGTCATGCCATAAGTGTTGTCTCAACAATTACTTGTTTCTTAATTTGTCCTTCCTCGATAGTCTAAAAATTTCAAGGGAGATAACTTTAATGAAAGTCGATTTTCATAACGATATAAGCCAAGGATGCCGCTTTCGAAATGTTCAACGAAATGGTAAATAGAAAGAGAAGTCGCGTGATGTAGAATTCCTTGTGGCAACAGATAATCTATATCTGTGATTCTCGAGTATTGAACTGTTATGTGCTGAAAAATTCAAAATTGAACAGATGGAACGAGACAAAGGTTTATTTCGTTAATGTTATATATACAGATTGGACATGACAAATGGCGTACTTCGTTAATGTTATATGAACAGAAGGGACACGATAAAGGGTTTACATCATTAAACTTATATGGACAGCATCGTTAATGTTACATGGATAGATGGGACATGACAAAAGGTTTACTTCGCTAATGTTATATGAACATGGGACACGACAAAAGGTTTACTTTGTTAATGTTACATGAACAGTTGGGACACAACAACTGGTTTACTTCGTTAATGTTATATGAACGGATGGAACGCGGCAAAGGGTTTACTTCGCTAATGTCATCTGAACGGATGGAACGCGACAAAGGGTTTACTTTGCTAATGTCCTTTGAACGGATGGAATGTGACAAAGGGTTTACTTCGCTAATGTTATATGAACGGATGGAACGCGACAAAGGGTTTATTTTGCTAATGTTATATGAACAGATGGACCGTGACAAAGGGTTTACTTCACTAATGTTGTATGAATGGATGGAACGCGACAAAGGGTTTACTTCGCTAATGTTATATGAACAGATGGAAAGCGACAAAGGGTTTACTTCGCTAATGTTATATGAACAGATGGAATGTGACAAAGGGTTTACTTCGCTAATGTCATCTGAACAGATGGAACGCGACAAAGGGTTTACTTTGCTAATGTCATCTGAATGGATGGAACGCGACAAAAGGTTTACTTCACTAATGTTATAGGAACGGATGGAACGCGACAAAGGGTTTACTTTGCAAATGTCATCTGAACAGATGGAACGCGATAAAGGGTTTACTTCGCTAATGTTATATGAACGGATGGAACATGACAAAGGGTATACTTCGCTAATGTCATCTGAACAGATGGAACGCAACAAAGGGTTTACTTCGCTAATGTTATATGAATGGATGGAATGTGACAAAGGGTTTGCTTCACTAATGTCATCTGAGCAGATGGAACGCGACAAAGGGCGTACTTTGCTAATGATATATGAACAGCTGCAACACGACAAATTGGTTTACTTTGTTAATATTGTATGAACAGACGGCACATGACAAATGGTTTACATGGTTAATGTTATATGAACAGATGGAACACGACAGATGGTTTACTTTGTTAATGTTATATGAAAAGATGGAACACGACAGCTGGTTTACTTCGTTAATGTTATATGAACAGATGGAACACAACAGATGGTTTACTTCATTAATGTTATATGAACAGCTGTAACACGACAGATGGTTTACTTTGTTAATGGTATATGAACAGATGGAACATGGCAAATGGTTTACTTTGTAAATGTTATGTGAACAGATGGAACACGGTAAATGGTTTACTTCGTTAATGTCATGTGAACAGATGGAACATGACAAACGGTTTCCTTCGTTAATGTTATGTGAATAGATGGAACACAGCAAATGGTTTACTTCGTTAATGTTATGTGAATAGATGGAACACGGCAAATGGTTTACTTCGTTAATGTTATGTGAACAGATGGAACATGGCAAATGGTTTACTTCGTTAATGTTATGTGAATAGATGGAACATGACTAATGGTTTCCTTCGTTAATGTTATGTGAATAGATGGAACACGGCAAATGGTTTACTTCGTTAATGGTATATGAACAGATGGAACACAACAAATGGTTTACTTAGATAATATTATATGAACCGCTGTAACATGACAAATGTTTTTTTTTTCGTTGTTAATGTTGTATGAAAAGCTGTAACCCGATAAATGTTTTACTTCATTCATTTATATAAACAGCTGTAACACGACAAATGGATGACTTCGTTAATGGTATATGAACCGCTGTAGCACGACAAATGTTTTCTCATCGTTAATGTTAGATAAAAAGCTGTAACACGACAAATATTTTACTTCATTAATGTTATACAAACAGCTGTAAAATGACAAATAGTTTACTTCGTTAATGTCATATGAACAGATGGGACACGACAAATGGTTTACTTCGTTAATGTTATATGAACGGATGGAACACGACAAATGGTTTACTTCGTTAATGGTACATGAACGGATGGAACACGACAAATGGTTTACTTCGTTAATGTTATATGAACGGATGGAACACGACAGAGGGTGTCCTTCGTTAATGTTATATGAACAGATGGGACACGACAAAGGATTTACTTCGTTTATGATCTGCAATAGACAATACTGAGTCTTTAACAATAAATCTCTAGAATGCCGAGACGATTTTTGTACATTTTACCGACACGCGCGTAGAGTGAAGGAATTCTTTTTTCAACATCATTCAAAGGCAAGTAAAAAGTAATAACCTTCAGGGCGGTATCCTGTCCGGCTCATTAACCACTAACAGTCAACCTTCTCATCTACTCTTATCACAACACACAGCCTTGTCTGCGACGCATTCTACCCCTTGTATTAATGGAAATGAAACTCCACAAGTCTGTCGGAAAGCAAACGTAATTTTTTTTTAATTAAGGCAGGGTAGATGGTAGAACGCATGGTGTGAAATAATGAAAAGCTGGAGCATTATCACTGCTTGTTAAATCTTTCATACAGTGTGCAACTAGATACAAATGAACTTAAACATACCACAGAACAGCACAACAATAAGGTTTAGAATACCGACAAATTGGTCATCGTCTCTGGGAAATTGGCAAAATGTGTAAGTAATATCGAAAAAAGCGATGCCAGAACTTCGAGGTGACATAAACTTCGAAAAATTATAGAACACTGTTGACACACTTACTTGTTTCGACGGAAAGGGCTCTACATAAAGCCGTAACAGATTCGGATATAAGCAATAATTGTTCGTGGAAATTGATCTTCCTGAGACGAGTTGCAATCTGAATGTTCTCCCAGCAGGATGCGAAAACCCATCCGGCTCTAAAATAGAGATGCCTTTTCAAACCAGCTTTGAATGACTCAGTTTCCACAGGAAACTGAGTCATTCAAAGCTGGTTTGAAAACCCATCTCTACAAACAAGCTTTCTGCACCAATATGTAGATAAGAAATCATTTCTCTTTTTTTGTGTGTAAAGCCAAAGAGCACATTTTGTGGATTTTAGGCTGAAAATTATTAGTTTTATTATTATTAAAACGGAATCAGCAGAACAGCTAGCTACACAACCAACCGTCAATCAAAAGATAGCTCATCCAAGACTATTCAGGCTAACCAAAGCACCTTAAAATCCCCTTCGATTGAAGAAGAATATTATGTTTGCAAATTCTATCTCCAAGAGACTTTTAGGAAACCGTTTGGAACAAAAGCAATAAACAATGGATGCAAAATGTTTCGTATAGAGTTAGTGGTTTGACTGGTTTTGTGAAAAACTGTAAATCAAGTACTTGCGAGAAGCTTGTAATATTTACGGACACATGCATGACAGACAGCTCGGAGTGTGAACAAGTTTTTGAAATTTTTTGTCATTTTTTTTATTCAGATAAATATAATACAATTAAACTTTTTTTCGGTTCATGCGTTTTCAGATAAAACGATTGGCTCACACGATTCTGTTTTTTCTTTTCATAACTCAATGAACCGAAAAAAAACACAATTAGGTCCGCCCCCAGCCACGCCCCTAAAATACCAGTCTTCGGAGTTGCAACATGGTGTCAAATCAATAGAAGTTAGAACACCGGCACGTTCTAAATGTGAAAAAGAAAAATAAATTTATATTACTAATTTATCACCATGAAAATATTTAAATGACCGTGGTGGGTCAATTTTTCTTTTTCTTCACAACTGTATTTATTTGATATTTCAATTTTTACGCACTCTGGGTGATCGTCTGCGTTCATCGTTTTTCCCAAATCGATTGTAAACAATGGCTGGTCACGACGAATACGGCAATTTTGACATTGCTAATTCAACTAATTTCATGTCATCTGGCTTTATATCTAACTCCACTTTCACAAACTGTGTTTTTCAGTTCTCGGGAAACGGTCAAAACCAAAATACAATGTAATACTGATGGCCTACTTCCACCTACCACGGAACGTAACTTTTACGTGAAGTGAACAGTTGAATGAAATTTGAGGGAGGCGTGGCCTATGACGTTTTCTTTGCATTACGTAATTCATTGGTCAATAAAAAATTTAATGACATAAGTGCATTTGACTTGGAAAGTGTGTCAATTGCTACCTGCATTTCAATAATATGCGCCCTCTTTTATGCCAGAAAAATAATATGTCTACCAGTTTTAGTTTTTAAGTCTTTGTTCGCTGAAGTAGAGGACGACTAACACTATTTATTTATTTGGGTCGCGAACGTTTAATTATAAGGAATGATCGTTTCTTTTTGTCTATTTCTTGAGTTATGAACCCCAAAAAACAAAGTCCAAACATCGCGTAAATGCCCATTTACACAGTTTGGACTTTGTTTTTTGGGGTTCATAACTCAAGAAATAGACAAAAAGAAACGATCATTCCTTGGGTGAAATCATAAATACAGTTGTTTAGAATTGTATTATACTTAAATATACAACAAATTAAAACAGTTAATTTCTCTACAAATCGTTGGCGATTAAGTTTCCAAATATTTGTTTGTCAGTTGTGATAGTGTGCAAATTCAGCTTAATTGTTTGAATTGCTTATTTATAGGTAGACTCTGAATGTTGAAATAGATTTATATTTATTCTATAATGCAGAATAAATTTCATTTGCGAGCGTGGCGTCGTTTCGACTTGGTTGTTTTTTGGGGGGTTAAAGAGGTTTTGTGAGAAGTTCTCACCCGTGCTGCTTCAGTTCGGTTTGTTGGCGGGAAATTGTCTTTTTCGTCATTCGGATCTTGGCTGTCGGTTTATCAGTACCCATGTTATTGTGGAGGCTTGTTTATAAATTTAAAGAAGACCTCTGTCAGTTCCATTTGGTAAGATACTTTATGTTGTTGTTTATAAGAAAGTATATCAATTGTATGTGCATCTGTGGGTTGATCGGTGTTTTCGAACACCGATCAACCCACAGATGAACATACATTGGAAAGCTGGAGGATTCTTCTTTTTTGGAGATTTTCTTCTTGGCAGATCTTTCTAACAAGCCTTTCATTTCATAATTTATTTATTTCTTTATTTATTGGTGTTTAAGGTCACATATTTATGCACAATGGCTAATCGTGACCGTGACAGTTTTACGGGTGGGGGAAGCCGGAGTACCGGGAGAGAACCACCGATCATCGACGAGCAACTGTCAGTTCCTCAACATTCTAACTATGTTCGAGCTCCACTCAAGCAGGGTTACGGCGGTTGAAGACATGTGCACCATCGACGTGCAGTACGCCTTAGTACACGGCGTCAGCGTGCTCCCATGTGGACGATCGGGATTAAGTGCCTTGCCCAAGGACATAACGCGGGTCGTCCCGGACTTTCATTTCATAAAGGGTAGTGATATTAGTTATCTTTATTGTTGAGTGTCATGTTTGATGTTTTATGATGTTTCATGTGTGATAATGTTAACATTAGATGCTAATATTGGAATGGTGCTTTATTCGGAATGATGCGCTCATAAATATAAGCAAAGAACTGTAATATTATGTAAATAAATGTGTGAATAGAAACTACTGGAATTCCATAAATACTTTATCGTGGCAAGGATGGACCCACTTCTCACTCTGCGATGATGGCGTCCAATGTGTGATCACTATCAGAGAACTTCAGTGGAAATTCGTACAATCATAGAATTTGGATCAACTGTTCACCATGATCGACTTGTGAAATTCAGCCGCTTCTGTCGCCGAAATCGCCCAATTTATTATTCTATCAGTGGATTATGTGCTGTTTTCTGGAATTCTGTGCTATGTAACGGCCGTGTTTATTCTCGTGCACGGGCTTTTTCTTGTGTGTACCGTCCGGTTGTGAATTTGGAAAGTTCAGTTATCACTGTGATTAGGGGGCTACCGCGTACGTGTTCATCGTGGAGGTTTAGGAAATACGACATCAACGAACTCGGGTACATCTAAATTTATTGATAACATCCAGTTAAAAGTGTTTCGTGACCCTCTCTTACGACTGCTCACACAACTCTATCATTAACTGAGTTTCCAGTTTTCAGATGCGTCTGTGTTTGTGTCATTGAGTACACAATTTGTTGTCCCCTGCCAACGGCTATACCGACTGAGAAAGAAGTTCGGTTGGTTATTCCGCCGCTAAATGTGAATAAATGTACAAAGTTAACAAGCGCTTTGAGTGAGCTAATTTTCCCCACAGTATACGCTTTACGACATATATTTGAGCGCCGCAATATAATTCAGTTGAAAAATTGAACTTACTTATTGTGAATTCATTGCTGTGAGCTTGACTTGATAGGACGATGAATTACAGTTTACTATTGCGCTGCGATACAATTTGAAATCCTTCCCCCCCCCCCTCCCCTCCTTTTCAGATAAACATTTTCAGGTGTTGAAATTGATGTTTACATTCCTAAAGATGATCTGGATCAAAACAAAACTAATGAACCCCCAACAAAATAGCACCTTGGAAAACTCTGGTGTCAGGCGAATTTGAGAAATACTGTAATTACAAATTTTGTTTCTACATGAAGTGTTGACAAAAATCGTAGAAGATGTCAACAGTCTCTGGAGAAGTGTTCTAACGTCCCGTTCTCTCTCAGATAACAGTTTGCAGACAGACTCTGTAGAAATCTGCTCACAATCCCTTTTTACAGCAAAGGTATAAAATGAATAGTGAAGTTTTCTTTTATTAAACTTGGCGTGACAAAGGTATATACTTTCTTCATGGCCTCTTGAGTGAGAGCGGAGGCTTCTTAACGTTTGAAAGTTTTTCACAAACTGAAAACAAAAGGCCTTTTACTGTCTTTCAGGGGTTAAGGATCCGAAAACCGTGACTGGCAGAAATGAAGTATATAAAAAAATCTGATTTAGTTGTGAATCCGATAATAGAAAAATTAAAAGAAACAGTAACTGTAAATAAAAAGGATTTTATCAGCTATTCTAGCAATATGCGGTCTCGGATCCTGTTCAGTCTCAAGAGAAACAGAACGAGCTTTGTCTACCAATCTCCAACTGCGTGATTGGAGATCGATAGCTAAATTGCTACTTCCTTAACCCTTTACCCAACGTAACGGAAAAACCGGCCAGTGCTATTCTCAAAAATCGCCAATTAATTTTCATTATATTTTCATTTTTTGTCTCAAAAACATAGGTTATGACCCCTCATTGGAACGAGCTCGAAGAGCTCGTTCCAATGAGGGGTCATAACCTATGTTTTGAGATAAAAAATTAAAAACATTAGTTATTCGAGAAGTTTGTTTGCAAGTGTCGTCTGCTTTTCATGTTAGGTAAAGGGTTAACCACAGATTACACTTATATCCAAACCTTGCAGTACAACATTTTGCACAAAACCTTATTCACAAACGCCCGACTTTTCAAAAGTAAATTGTCCGAGACTGAATTATGAACTTTTTGCTTTAATAAAAAAGAAACGATACTGCATTTGTTTTTTAACTGTCTCGTGGCGAAGACAATTTTGCTACAACGCGCGGAATGATTGCAGGGTTTTTCCACTACCACTGACACCATTGTTTGTCGTTATTGCTTATTATTCCATCCAGTTTAACGCCATCAACTGGTAGAGCCTATATTCGTTATTTGGGGAGGACCAATCAATATTTTCAACGTGCAGCCTTGGGGCTGCAAGTTTGAAAATCTTGATTGGGCTTAAATACAAATTCACAAAGCAACTATGCACTTTATGAATTCGGGTCATATCGCGATCATGGACAGGGAAGTGGACTTTCTGTTTCAAAGGTTAATGGCATTCGCACATCAGTACCAAATATAATGTCAAAGAGTTGTAAATGACGTTCGGTAGTAATTTGCCGTACCTTCTGTCTTCTTATAAAAATGTAAGAAGAATGTCAGTGAATGTCACTCGGACGATAAATTATCATTCTAAATCTTAACAGGAGTTGTTGCAGATAACAGAGGAAACCCTATCCATCTTTTTTATGATTCTTTTCATCTGAACAAGGAGTAAGTAAATTCATGTAAAAACATTGATTAATCACCCACGTGCCGCGAAAAATAAGCCCAACAATACAAAACAGAGACAATTCCTTCATACAAAGAAGATAAACAATAGATTGGAGTTAGTCCATTACGCTCATGTACAACACGTGTCGCTGATTTCAACAGACCGCACGTCCCATTCCACCAGGGTAGCAATTTTATAAGTATCGTTTTCATCTTTAGAGATGCTTTATAAGTATCAGTATCAGAGGTGTATGAAACAGCCTGTAATTTCATTTTAACAGGTACATTCAGTGCCTAATAAACACGTGTACCTCTCATTGAAAATTAGGCTAAATGTACTAATTGACTAGTGCTACTTTTAGTTTAGCTTTTATGTATAAGAAACATAGTTTCTATTTTGTATCAGAAACTATGTTGCTTATACATGTTTTTGTTCTTTTTTGTTGTTTTTTATTTTGGGTTTAACGACACATTAACAGCCAGGGTCATATCATGTCGGTGACAGTTTTACGGGTGGAGGAAGCCGGAATACCCGGAGAGAACCACCGAGCAACGACGAGCAGCTGTCAGCTCCCCAACATCGTAACTCTGAACTCTGCACCGCGGCACAGGCAGGGTTAGATTGGTTGAAGACATGTGCACCATCGACGTGCAGTACACCTTAGTACACAGCGTCATCGTGCCCCCATGTAGGCAAGCGGGGGAAGTGTCTTGCCCAAGGACACAACGCGGTTGCCGCAGGTGGGATTCGAACCGAGGACCTCTCGGCTTGCAGCCTGCACCTCTACCTACTGAGCCACCGCGCCCCCTGTTGCTTATACATAAACGCTGAACTAAAAGTAGCACTAATCAGTCTGATTGAGAGTGAATTTCTTTGTCACAACAGCGATCACATAAAACAACTTCAGCAGCTAATTGGAGACTCATCATTCATTGTTGTATGTTTACACCATAAGTGAAATTTTCCTCAGTGAACAATGTATTGTCAGTATATTGTCAGGCGCTGTTATTTTCCCATGAATGCCACTTGATGATATGATATATCGCATGAATACCAGTTGATTGTATGCCATTTGAAAATCGTGAATTGATATTACGTACTTTATTGGATTTTCCATAGTCTATATTTACATTCAGTAATTTATATTAAGACGGTTTCTCCAACTCGAATGTGAGTTGTATTTTAGGAACAATATTGACAATTTACGCAAACTATTTTGTACCAGAAACTATGTTGTTGTTTTTTTCTTTTTTAGGAATAGAACTTGACCGAATTATTGTCAGCCAAGGCGGTACCTTGTAGATAAGCCAACTCGATATCATGTCCGGACATTAACTAATTATATTGTATAAACGAAGTAAACATAAGAATTGAATCATGACTGTTCGGAATCCACGATGTGGTGAAACAAATTGACCACGTGCTAATTTACCACTTCGCGGTTCATGGAATTTGCACGTGATCAATTTGTTCCATCACCTCGTGGATTTTGAACAGTCACGATTCAGTTCTTAAATCACTCGCATAACGATAATTATATTCTTATGTATCTAAATTCGGGAAAATTAAATCATTGTTGAGGGAAAGAATAACAATAAACAGTAAATAAATGTTTGAACCTAACATTGATTCCTTTTTACATAATATACGAGGTTTTTATACTAAACATATATTTTTCTTTACGTGGAGAGTGGATTGTAACTAAATCACCCGCGGAGTGGAGTTATCACCCAAACTATAACTTTCAAATTTTGTATATATCGACTAAAAACACAAGCAATGTTTCAGCCAATGGACCTCCGGGTTCAACCCGGAGGTCCATTGGCTGAAACTTTCCTTGTGCTTGTTATGCTTTGCAACAAAATTGCAATTATTGCTTGGGTGGAATATCCACTCTACGGGTGATTTAGTGATAACACACGCTTCACGTACTGAACAAAATAAATATGAAGTAGACAGGTTTGAAATATGAAAGCGGGTTTCCAGAAGTCATGCAACGAAGCCCGACCAATGTCAAATGTCCCAACAACGCACGTAGCCACCCAATAAAGTCACTCGTTCTTTATGAAATATTTGAGAAATTCGCTAAACTTTGAATTGGCGTCGAATCAGACCCGACATGGAACGAGGTCATAGAGGGGCCAAATGCTATGGTTTTGTTGACAATTTTTGAACAATTTGAAAAAGTAATATTCAAAATAAAGAATTTTTATATCGTCTGCGTTGTGTAAAGGATTAACACTTCTACGTGCATTACACAATGTCTACTGGAATTGTACGGTTCTCATCGCTGATGGTTGAATGTCTTGGAATAAAGCTTTCTGGACGCTTCTGTTAGCTAAGAACAGCATCTCCAACGTGAACTACATGTTCTGAATAATTCAGAACACTGTCAAAAGGAAATGTTTTGCCCAAAAGAACCAGGAGAAAATCTTGCTGGACCTTTGAGGTTTCTTATTCTATAGCTTATCTTTTCCACCGTGGGAACTCCGGGGTAATGAAGCACTGTTAATTTACTGTGGTAAACAGGCTCTGTTTTCCTGGTAAAATAGAACCCCGGAAACCATGCCTTGTGTGAAAGTCCTCTGAAAGGATCAACATCGCTATAAACAATTGGATGGACTTGACTTTACCCATTACTTAACGCAGGAGATATCAAAATTTATTATTTTAAATATCATGTTTTTTAATTTTTCAAAACATTTCGACAAAACCATATCATGTGACCCCTAATTGGAACGAGCTCGACGAGCTCGTTCCAAAGAGGGGTCACATGATATGGTTTTGTTGAATTTTTTTGAAAAATAATATTCTTTCAGCTGCTGAATTTGCATGATTACGCGGGCGGATGTTCCGATACGTTGGGTAAAGGGTTAATATCCATGTTCCGGTCACGGTTCACCATTCACTGTGTGACCTTAAACACCAATAAATAGAAATATAAATATCTTATATTTTATTGTAAATAATGCAAACGATTTGTTTAATGACCTCCATCTACATCCCTGTGAATCGTGTTTTACGGATGATCAAAAGAACTGTAAATTGGAAAATATCGGTCTCTGCCTTTTGAACAGATCGGAATAAAATGGATATCGAGGTTTGTGTTGATTTGATGCACATAAATAGATAATGGAATAGAACGCGCCCGTAGAGTGAATGATGGAATCAAGCTTTGAACTTTTGAACTCATATTTGATAAAGATGTACTGAAGTTTGTCATTCTATCGACCTTGTATATTTTAACGTACAACTAATGTTGTATTTCATGTCTTCTTTTTTTTGTATATTCTATTTATTTTTTATCTCCTCTCTCTCTCTCTCTCTCTCTCTCTCTCTCTCTCTCTTCTCTTTCTCTCTCACTCTCTCTCTCTCTCTCTCTCTCTCTCTCTCTCTCTCTCTCTCTCTCTCTCTCAGTTTATTTGTGTTTGTCTATAATGTTTATAATGTTTATAATATTTAGATTTTGTTAGATGTTAGATTCTGTTATTTATGGAATACGTTCTGCCATATTGTAAATTGTTAGTCATTGTACAGGAACGGAGGGGCTTCTAAGTGGTAAGCACTTGTCCTCCAATCCTGATTTGCATTGTCAAATGGCAAATAAAATATATTTAATCTAATCTAACGTACCACTTGGTAGACACGTGGTTAGCTGTTAATCCGAACAGAACGGACCTATCAATACATGAACCTGTTGCGCATATTTTTGTGAAGAAAAAAATAAACTATTTCTTAGAAAGATGACACAAAACACAACGTCAGTGAGGAGGTTGAGCAATGATTTAATACTACACCCCCACTGGGCGTGGTGAGTGTTAATCCAGTTGGGCTGTAATATTAAATTGTAACTAAAGCGAACTTCCCTATGAAATTAAAATAGATTCACTCACTGTGATGTAAATTATATTCTTCAGGGCGATACCATACATGAGCCTGGTGTCGGAAAAGTCTACACAAGAACAGTTTTAAACCATCCCAGTTTCCCAATTTTTTCGAAAGTATGTTGCCAAATATTTTATAAAATATTAAGAAAAAAACACAATATGATCACAAGAACAATTCGTTTTTATACGCCCGTTTAGAAAAAAAACGGGTCGTATTATGATATACCACTGTCCGCCTGTCTGTCCGTCCGTCCAAACGTCGTACAATAACTCGAAAACGCTTCGAGCAATTTTTGTGATTTTTGGGTGGAAAGTATATGTTGATGGAAGGAAGCTCCCTTTCAATTTGTGTCGCTGTCCGATATGTTATTCCAGAGTTATGGGACTTTATTCGTCAAAATATAGGCAATTTTCCAGATGTTGGACAATAACTTGAAAATGCTTTGAGCAATTTTCATGATTTTTTGGTGGCAAGTATATGTCGATGGAAGGAATCTCCCTTTCCATTTGTGTCGCCGTCCGATATGTCCTTCCAGAGTTATGGGACTTTATTCGTGAAAATATGAGCAATTTTCCACATGTCGAACAATAACTTGAAAATGCTTAGAGCAATTTTCATGATTTTTTGGTTGCAAGTATATGTTGATGGAAGGAATCTACCTTCGATTTGTGTCGCTGCCTGATTTGTCATTCCAGAGTTATGGGACTTTATTCGTCAAATGTACAAGAATATAAAAAAAACCTGACAAGTACACATGTATACTCATATTGTGTGCTTCCCTCTTGTAATTAATAACGGGCGTATCATGCGCTCATGGCGCAGCTGTTTATTAACCCCTTGAAGCCGAAAGGCCTATACCGGCCCAGGATTGTGTTACGGCCTGAATTCATAAAGTAGATAATTGCTCATAGGACATTCTAGCGCTCAGGCGACGAAATGAGGGTTGTATTGCATAGACCCTTAATGAGGATGTCAACTATCAAACAAGAAGCCAGTTCAATGAGTCCTGAAAGTCTGCTAGCTTATTTTGGCGAGAACTGTACACAGAATCAATTTATATCAAACCCGTTTATGGCTGAAGTGACCTCCAATACCCGAGAACAAAGCCAGGGCATTAGATCAGTTGAGCTGGTAAAGAGAGGCAAGCATGAAATAATTTTCCAAACCTACAATTTGCTTTCATCATGGCTGACAGTTTTCGTGATTGAAAGAGATTTACAAGAAAGTTAGCTTCTCTTAATTCCTCAAAACTGTCAAGAAATTTAACACTAAGGGTGTGGGAATTTCATATAAAAATTTAAATTCCGATTTATTTATTTATTGGGATTGAACGACACTTTCGACAGCCAGGGTCACCTCGTGTCGAACAGTTTTACGGGTGGAGGAAGCCGGAGTACCCGGAGATAACCACCGAGCAACGATGAGCAACTGTCAGGCTCCCCAACATACTAACTCCACACAAGCAGGGTTAGCATTGGTTGAAGTTCACCATCGACGTGCAGTACGCCTTATTACACAACGCCATCGTGCCCCCACGTGGTCAATGCGGGTGAAGTGTCTTGTCCAAGGGCACGATTGTCGCAGGAGGGATTCGAACCGAGGACCTCTCGTCTTGCAGCCAGCGCCTCCACGCCCCCTCAAATTCCGAAATGTTAAAGAAGTTGCATCATTGATTTGTGCATCATTTCACACACTTCAGTCATTTTCCTGTTATTATTTATTTATTTATTTATTTATTTATTTATTTATTTATTTATTTATTTATTGGTGTTTACGGTCACATACCTATGCACAATGGCTAATCATGACCGTGACAGTTTTACAGGTGGAGGAAGCCGGAATACCCGGAGAGAACCACCGAGCAACGACGAGCAGCTCCCCAACATCATAACTCTGCACTGCAGCACAGGCAGGGTTAGATTGGTTGAAGACATGCGCACCATCGACGTGCAGTACGCCTTAGCACACGGCGTCATCGTGACCATATGTGGACAATCGCGGTTAAGTGCCTTGCCCAAGGACACAACGCGGGAGTCCGAATCGATCGCTCAGACGGTCACCCATCCGAGGACTAACCGGGCTCGACGTTGCTTAACTTCGGTGATCTGACTAGAACCGGTTACCACAACGCCACCACGCCCCCTAGTCATTTTCCTGTGGAATAGTATAAAAATACAGAAGCTGGCTTTTTACATTTTTTTCCGAATCAGTTCAAACGTTGGCTATTATTGTCTGTTGAACGTCATTTAACCCTTTACCCAACGTAGACGATATCAAAATTTATTTTTTTAAATAACACTTTTTCAAATTTTTCAAAAAATTTCAACAAAACCATATCATGTGACCCCGAGGGGTCACATGATATAGTTTTGTTGAATTTTTTTGAAAAATAATATTTTTTCAACTGCTGAATTTGCATATTACGCGGGCGGATGCTGCCGATTCGTTGGGTAAAGGGTTAAAAACAAGAAAAGGGCGTTTTCTACATATTTTGATGTTCTGTAACTTTTTCTGTTCACTATATCAACAGTTTGCGCAGTGTGACACACAATACAGACACGGTGGGATTTTTGTTCACGTATTTGTTGGTCTATTCACGATAGATAGAAGATCTCGAACGAATTTCCAATGTATGCAGGGGGGGGGGGGGATTGCATGAACAAAGGTGGGGTGGGTGGGTGGCTTTGGTCAAGTACCAAAAAAATGTGCGAAATGAGTTAATGCATCTTTTTTCCTTTTTCACTGTTAAGGCATCTTTTGTGTCCCATTCTGTAACAAAATGGCACCTATTGATCATAAAAGCCTATTTAGAAGCATTATTAACAAAACTAACCCCCTTAATATAAAATTATTGGAGAATTTTATCCAAAACTGACTTATGGATGGGGGTGGGTGCCTAATATTGAGCGGTAAAAAATTGCCCGACAATTTTCTCCTAAAGGCAACAGAAATATCCATTCACAACATTATTCATTCATATCAAGTTTTTTTTGTATGGAGCATTCTTTAAAATAAAGCATGGTATATATAATATTGTCTAATGAATCATAATAGCTCGGTGGGACTGATTTTTCAAAAATAAAAAATTTGAAAAAATTAATTTTTATTTCACCAAAAACAAAAAAGTCTGATTTAACAAAAACAAAAAAGTCTTTTTGTTCGCTATCCTGGTGTAACTTACTTCCTACAAGTATCTGGGAATTTCATTGGTCAAAGACGTCACACGCAGACTGCATATAAAAACATATACTGCCTGTCAATATCAATATACGCTGACAGCTATGTGTAATCTCCCCTTTGTTCATTGATTATCCAAAATGGCGGCAGCTGATAAACGCTTCAAGTTGAAAGATTGAGTGTTGGAAGCCCATATCTGGTCTGAAGTGCAGGTAAGACAACATAAATGCTTCATATTCTGTGGATGTGTGTCATGTTACCTTCGAAATGAAACTGTTTGGTATGTATGAATTTGCCTTGTTACAATTTATGGGAGAGTGCCTGTAGGCACACTCCCATAAATTGTAACAAGGCAAAGACACGTGAACACATTGTGGGAATTCTCTCATTTAATTTTGATCGCTGTTGTTATAAGTTCTGTGCATCGATGCAGCAGTCGGTAACATATATTCGTTACACAGTTTCTTGGTGGCCTAATATGGTATATATGGTGTCAGTTAATTTCATATTGGACGAGAGCGAATTAACTGACACCATATATACCATATTAGGCCACCAACAAACCGTGTAACTAATAATGCATGCGATAACAAAAACAGAAGGTTTGCCTTTCTTGGGCCAGAACAAAAACAAGTTCCCATTTACTCAACCAATATTTGCAACATGTACACGGTTGCAGAATAAGCAGTAGTAAATGAATTATGGGCACAACAGGCACAGAACTCACATATGCCTGCATATGCCATGATTTACAGAAACTAGACTGTTCGAAGTACATATCACTGCATATCTGAGATAAAATTAGGAAAAGCTTATTAAAATTTGGTTTAAAATCAATGGTTTCTGGGAAAAAGAATAATTGAGTGTCATTTGCAAGGTAAACACCGAGAAACTAGATTTTTAAGAACATTAAGCTACACATTTAGTTTGTCTCAATTGTCTGATCTGATTTGATTGGGGTTTTACATCGCTTTCAACAGCTATGGCTATATGCTGCCTATATCACAACAGTGTTAGTTCCCTAGATGAAGGTAGAATTATTCAAACAGATCCACTGGACGGTCTAAGGAATCCACCAACCACTGGAGGAACTAACAAGCTCATCCACACAGACACCTCAATATAAGGATAAAACAAATTCCTTATCATCAAAAAAGTTTTAAAATGTCTGTATGAACAGCCAGACAATCGCTAGCAACCTGGCTACCAAATGTGGACCTATTATACACGGGTCCACATGGGGTTCAGGCTGTACAGTAATGTGTCTTTGTGAACTGACGTGAATCTGATGTGTTGAAATATGCATCTGATAGAGTAAATGGATTAGATTTATTTTTTTTTAGATTAGATTCTTTATTTACAGTATACTTAAAAAAACAGTTACAGTTATATAGTACAAGTAGTGTTGATGTGTATACTGAGGGAGATGACATAGCCAGATTGGCTGTCTACCTGTTACACCACTTGGATTTGCAGACAGACTGTGACCAAAAAATTGTTTGTAGCAGATTACATACAACTGATATATGATGACAGAGCATGGTTAATTTCATAGCTGGGGACCATGCTACTTCCATATACAGGTTCCGTCCTACACTTTCACCTACACCTATACCGGCTGGAGACTGGTAGTTCCAAATTGAACGAAGGCAACCTGCTTATCGTGCCCACCTCACCACTCCGTGGAACTCCAAGTCCCTGGGAAAACTCGTTGGGAATCTGGCGTCGAGAGTACACTTGGTATGTTTGGGGCACAAAGTCCACGTCGGTCAGCACACCTATTGAGCACATATTTACGAGTGCTGGAAACATGTTTGGACATATAAAAATATGCATTGAATCAGTGTGCATTACGCGTTTTGAGTTAGTGTTAGAGTGCCAAAGTTTTGTATATAAAATGTATGAGAAGGGGGTGGGTCCCCCAAAATGTCATTGAAAAAATATGCAGGAAAGGGCGGGTGGGTCAATAAATCTGTATTGGGAAATTTACGAAACGAGTGGAATTAATAGACATGATCAGCGTGATTTAGACTATATCAGTCACATTTCATTGTGTGTTTTACCTAAAGTTCGATTTCATCCTAGGTTTACCCAATTAATTAATTAATATTACAATTGATAATTAACCCCTTCAACCTGGTGTGCATAAATGTTTTCGCGAAGAAAAAAATGGTAGTGGACACGCAGACGATATAAAGAGCAAAAAATCTGAACAAAGCTCGGTAATAATTTAATCCAACAGCTCGACAGATAGCTCGACAGACAGCTCTTCAGAGCTGTTTGATTAAATTATTACAGAATCTCCCACCAAACCAGGATGGTTTCGCCAATTTCGTCGTTGACAGTATTGACTGAAATGATACATATTATTTATTTATTTATTTATTTATTTATTTATTTATTTATTTATTTATTTAATGGTGTTTTAAGGTCATATACTTATGCATAATGGTTAATCATGACCGTGACAGTTTTACGGGTGGAGGAAGCCGGAGAGAACCACCGAGCGACGACGAGCAGCTGCCAGCTCCCCAACATCGTAACCCTGCACTGCAGCACAGGCAAGGTTAGATTGGTTGAAGACATGCGTACCATCGACGTGCAGTACGCCTTAGTACACGGCGTCATCGTACCCCATGTGGGCAATCGGGGTTAAGTGCCTTGCCCAAGGACTCAACGCGGGAGTCCGAATTAATCGCTCAGACGGTCACCCATCCAATGATTAACCGAGCTCGACGTTGCTCAACTTCGGTGATCTGACGGGAACCGGTGTTCTGACGGGAACCGGTTACATCTGTCGGGAACCGGTTACCGCAACGCCGCCGCGCCCCCCGAAATGATGCATTCAAGGGCGCTAGTGTTAAAAGGGTTTATATAGAAGTTAATTTGAACATAAATAGGTCGGGTCATAATATACTAATATCAATTTATTAAACGATGAATAAAGTTCACGTCAATCATTTTCTTACAATGCTTGTGCACTGTTAATGTTCCATGTGTGATTATATTTGTAAACGAAGGTCACATGAAGGGTCAGGCGTCATCACGATGGAAGATGCTGATCGCATCGTTTATGTGACGGTTCGGTCCTGGACTAGTATCACAAATTTTACACGGGTTGAACTTTCCCTTTATCATTTGATCCCAAACTCGATAAAGCTGCCTAACTGGATCGATGTATATTAATATTAATCGCTGAAACTTCAACAATTTATTATATATCTTATGTGGTGAACTACAGTACATGGAGAGTGGATTGTAACTAAATCCCCCGCGGAGTGGGGTTATTACCCAAGCTATAACTTTCAAATTGTGTACACATCGACAACAAACACAAGCAATGTTTCAGCCAATGGACCTCCGGGTTTAACCCGGAGGTCAATTGGCTGAAACTTTGCGTGCGCTTGTTATGCTTTGCAGCAAATTTGCAATTATTGCTTTGGTGTAATCTCCACTCTGCGGGTGATTTAGTGATAATACACTCTCCACGTACTGTATAGCGGGCCATAAATGATTTTTCCTGGGTATGTGCTAATATTTTCTAACAATTTGCATTTCGAGTAACTTTTTTTAGTTAACTTCTTATTGAAAAAATTAAAATTACGGACAACTTTTTTGACATGAATGAAAAACTACTGATAAAATGTAAGATATCCTGTGTTACTTTTTTTCCTTCAGACTAACTTTCGTGAATGAATCCACAAACGTCATCAGATAAAACTGCATTTTAAATATCAGTTTTAAAATTATTTGGAGAATTTGTGGACGAGGAAATGGTGTTGTTTTCAAATCGTTAGAGGTTGGGGATGCGTTGACACGCTACAGGAACATCGAAGCTCAAAACGGCGCCCTTGTACGTCTCTTGCTCCTGTAACCAACTTTACTACGCGGAAACACGTTATTACCACGAGTGCTGAGTACGAGGTGTCGTTTTCCCATCTGGTCAACTGAAATCCTCGGATGGATTCGGCTAGTCTCGCCTCATCACTCTGATATGTCAAGTTAATCAGATGGGAGACAATACAAACTACTTACAATTGGGTATGAATGTATACTTACGACACGTTGTTACAAGCTCACTAATCACAAGTCTAGTTCTGTAAGGAATTCGGGGCTGTTGAGGACTGGAGCCAGTGCAGCCCTTAAATAGTCAAATATCCGGAATATTTCAGTTGGTCGGAAAAGATTCGAGGTAGTCGGCGTGCAAACTACACGGAACGTGGTTAAACAAATAGTCCAGAAGAACAGAGTCGGAAGTAGTATATCATGTACCCGAACGTCCCTCATTGCTCAGTCGTTTTGGGTGTCCGATATACTACTGCCGGATCCATTATAGAATTAGACTGGTGGCTTGAGACCTTGAAGTTGTTTGCTCAAGCTCTAAAGAGCCAGTCTAATTCTGTAAGGAATTCAACTCTGTTATGGCCTGGAACTAGTCTAAACCTTAAGTAGTCCCTCGACTGTCTTTAGATTCTCTCGTTTGTAATATTTCAGTTGGTCGGAAAACTGATTTTCCGACTAACTGATATATTCCATACGATTGAATGTAAAAAATACCACAAAGATTCATTTTCTTTGAATCAACGCTTGAACTATTGCTCAGTCGAGGCTTGATTTGACCGACATTTTGGTGATATTGCAATTAGAAATGAAGACGTATCACAACCGTGGTTTTATGATTACGTAGTTCCACTGATCACTTTAATATCTTTGTAGTTTAAAGTGAAGTAAATGCCTATTGATTGGAATATCTACAACATGAGCACGAATGAATATATGTATCTATTTGTAAGAAACGGACATCACGTTACATCAACAGTTGTGTGTGCAAACTCCACGAAAACCTGCTGAACAAACAGCCCATAACAACGTCGAATTCCTTTCAAACTTAAAATGCTGGCCTGCAGGAGCCAATACTGTAAAACTCATTCTCTTAGATCTGTTGCTGTTGAGGAAAATGGGATAAGTGTCGGATAAGCTTCGAAATTCGGTACCATTAGAGACTGTGAAGATAATTCGATTCGTGTCGATCTGATTCGGAATCTTTCGAATCGTCAATATATTCACAAAATCCTATAAACTCCCCCCCCCCCTCTCTCTCTCTCTCTCTCTCTGTCTCTCTCTGTCTCTCTGTCTCTGTCTCTCTCTCTCTGTCTCTGTCTCTCTGTCTCTCTGTCTCTGTCTCTGTCTCTCTCTCTCTCTCTCTCTCTCTCTCTCTCTCTCTCTCTCTCTCTCTCTCTCTCTCTCAATACTATAAGACTTTTACAATTACATTGTTTAGAATTGTATTTTCTAGTTATGACTTGAAATGGGTTGAAATGAATCATTAGCATTTTCAAAGATCTGGCAATTTGCTGGTTGGCAAATTGTCATATATTTTAAAATGCTAATGATTCATTTTAGTTAGTTATATTAATAGTTAGAAAATACAATTCTAGAAAATACAATTATAAAAGTTTTATAGTGTTGGCTCCTGGAGACTTGCTTCTTGATATGCGATGTTTGAAAATATATTAAGCTCTTTCTCCTTTGATCTGTTGCTGTCGGGGAAAATGGGATGATAAGTTTTAGATAAAGTATAAATTGAATAAGAGATTAGGGTCCAATGAAGCTTCGAAATTCGGTGCTGTTAAAAATTGTGCTGATAATTCGATTCGTGTCAGGCGGATTCAGAATTTTTTTCAAATTGTCAATATTTTTACAAAATCCTTCAAAGATTTATTGTCTAGAACTCGCCATCTATCATCAGGGGCCAATAGTATAAAACTTTTACAATTGTATTTTCTAGAATTGTATTTTCTAGTTATGACTTTAAATGGGTTGAAATAAACCAATAGCATTTTCAAAGATGTGGCAATTTGCCAGTTGGCAAATTTCCATATCTTTTAAAATGCTAATGATTCAATTTAGTCAGTTATATTAATAGGTAGAAAATACAATTCTAAAAAAATATTATTGTAAAAGTTTTTATTGTATTGGCTCCTGGAGACTTGCTTCTTGATATTCGTTTTTCTGTAAATATCTTTAGAGCATTCTCTTAGATCTGTTGCTGTCGGGGAAAATGGGATGATAAGTTTTAGATAAAGTATAAATTGAATAAGAGATTAGGGTCCAATGAAGCTTCGAAATTCGGTGCTGTTAAAAATTGTGCTGATAATTCGATTCGTGTCAGGCGGATTCAGAATTTTTTTCAAATTGTCAATATTTTTACAAAATCCTTCAAAGATTTATTGTTTAGAATTCGCCTTCTATCATCAAGGGCCAATACTATAAAACTAATACAATTGTATTTTCTAGAATTGTATTTTCTAGTTATGATTTTAAATGGGTTGAAATAAACCATTAGCATTTTCAAAGATCTGGCAATTTGCCAGTTGGCAAATTGCCAAATCTTTTAAAATGCTAATGATTCAATTTAGTCAGTTAAATTAATAGGTAGAAAATACAATTCTAAAAAAATATTATTGTAAAAGGCTCCTGGAGACTTGCTTCTTGATATTCGTTTTTTGTAAATATCTTTAGAGCATTCTCTTAGATCTGTTGCTGGCGAGGAAAATGGGATACGTTTTAGATAAAGTATTGGTTGACTGAGAGATTAGGGACCAATAAAGCTTCGAAATTCGGTGCTGTTAGAAATTGTGACGACAATTCTATTCGTGTAGCGCTGACACGGAATTTTTTCGAAACATCAATATATTCACAAAATCTTACCAAGATTTCTTGTCTCTCTCTGGACTCGCCTTCTGTCATCATGGGCCAATACTATAAAACTTTCACAATTGTATTTTCTAAAATTGTATTTTCTTGTTGTGACTTTAAATGGGTTGAAATGAACCATTAGCATTTTCAAAGATATGGCAATTTGCCAACTGGCAAATTGCCATATCTTTTAAAATGCTGATGATTCATTTCAGTCGGTTATATTAATACGTAGAAAATACAATTCTAGAAAAAGATTTTATAATATTGGCTCCAGGTCTCCTATACAGGAGAACTGATTATAAAGGAGGAATACAAGGTGGTTCCATTTTCGAAACTAATTTGATTCTGTTTCTATTTTGGTGCTTTTATTGACTTGCCTAAATAGAAAAGTGCCGTTGAATACAGTACAGAGTGAGTTCTTACAGTAATTGTAATATATCTATTGCTTGTTAGAAGGTATAATTTTCAATTTGCGTCTTTCCATCGATAAGGCAAAAGAAAAAGTTCCTCTTAAAATAGTTTTATAACACATTTTGTGGTCAATATTGTGAGATAAATTTATCATCACCACAGTGTGTGTCTCCGGAAATTCAGATCAAGTCTCGTTGTAGGCACAGAATCGCATTTCGACTCGCCCTAACGGGCTCGTCGAAATACTGTTCTGTTCCTACAACTCGACTTGATCTGAATTCCCGGAGACACACGCTGTGGTGATAATCTGTATTTATCACTACAAATCACGGTCCGATCATTCTTTGTATCAGCAAAATTCAACCGTTAAAGATCCAGTTTCAACACTGCAGAACTTTAATGTCTCAAAACAAACATCCCAGTCTCGAGACCTTTACTGATTTGCAGCCAGGTCTTCGCTGACAATGTAGCACAACGCGTTCTTTGATTCTACAGTTTTGCAGTGAGAAGATACATTCAACCCTTTATCAACCGACTGGACCCATTCGACCGCGAAATTAAAATATTTTTAAAAACAGTCAACAAAACTATATCACGTGACCCCTCGTCGGAACGAGCTCTTCGATAGTGTTTTGATGGTTTTGATAGGGTTTTGTTGGTTTGTTTTGTTTTTTGAAAAATTTGAACAAAATATTTAAAATTAAATATTTTGATATCGTATCCGTTGGGTAAAGAATTAAAAGTAAATCACCAAGTTGATACCCGATAGCACATGGCAATATAAATGTTAGAAACTGGGAAGGTACACGTTCAAACCTTATAAGGAATTAGGCCCTTTTCGGCTCCCATGTTCAGCCTCACTCAGATAAATTGCCAAGCTGACACTGAATACCAAATGGCAGTTTCATTGTCAGCAATCAGAAAAGTGCATGTCCAAACCTCATTTTGGAATTTGACCTCTATTCGGCCCATATTTTCAGCCCCACTCAGAAAGCCCCCGGACTTTTTCAACAGAAAGCTCTATTTCATAGACAGTTTCTTGGTTTTCTCTCTAAAACCTTCATAGAGTCCATAAGAACACATGGATTACCGCCCCCTCCCCCCACCCGCTCCCAAAGCTACTGGACTAGTCACAATTTGCTTGCAAAGTATGTGTGAAGGTCTAAGAAACTTTTCCCAACGTATATTCTATAACAGAATCTCATTATATATGTACGGGTAGGCGTGGTGTCTCATTAGTTAGAGCATTGAACTTTAAACTGAAAGTTCGACAATTCGATTCTGATCCAATCCAGTTCCGCTGTGATCTTGAGAAAGACAAGTAATCCTAACAACTGCCCACTTGGGGGTTCGGTGACGCTGTGTACTAATTTGTTTTATTATGCCTCACGCTTCGCTGCTTCAGGTTTTATTTCAGAAATCACACGAAAACTCAGGTACTATCGACCAATAGAACATGAAAAGGAACGTTCTAATATTATAGTATACATGTTGGTTTGACCTGTAATATACTTCGTACTACCATCGCGTCGAATTCAATTAATTCCAACTAATTGAATTTGACGTGACGGTAGTTCGTCGTATATAACCATTAATTGTGAGTAGACGAACTTCAGACGAATCTTCGTGTCAACCAGACGAATCTAATTCCTAAACTTGAATTAGATCCGTGTTGGTTATGGACGTCGCATCACCATCGATTCCAATTAAATGCAAAGGAAATGATAATGACATGCTAATTAGGAAAACACCGAAAGTTGTGACGTAATATTACAAGTTTTCAATAACGTTCGCAATGGAACTGAATTCGAGTCGACGCTGATGCGTCGTCTATAACCAACACGGATCTAATTCGAATTTTGGAATTGTTTTTCTTCCTTGGTTTGGGTGGAGGTAAGGATGCAGCCAACAAATCAAAACAGACACTACTCGGCAATTTTCTTTTAAAACATTAGGTGTAATGTTACCCCATTAACGCACTATAAATTGCAAACAAATATGCCTGTTTATCATATGACTCGTCCGTTTTGTTCACTTTAAAACATTTGATATTTTGTTTTCATATTAATCAGTGGTAAATAAAGCCTTCCGTCAATTTCATTGGTCAATTTCAAAACTAGACAATTTGATTGGCTGAACAAAATACAACTGGGCCACATTTTCATAATTTGCATAATTAGAGTTGGGAGCTTTCATTGGTCAATTTCAAAATTGGACAATTTGATTAGCTAAACAAAATACAACTGGGTCACATTTGCATAATTTCATTAGGGAGACTTTACGTTATCTGTCCTATTTAGGGTGGGTTATATTGTATTAATCTTTTACCTAACGTAAAGGCAAAAAACCAAAAAACCATTCATTTTTTTTTTATATTTTCCCTTTTTGCTCCAAAACATAGGTTATGACCCCTCATTGGAACAAGCGTGTCGCGCTCGTTCCAATGAGGGGTCATAACATTGTTTTGAAAGCAAAAAATGAAATTTTTTAGTTATACGAGGATGTTTTTTCCAAGTGCCGCCTGCAACTCAAGTTAGGTGATGGGTTAAAAAGTCATGCTAAGTGGCTAATTTTTGCGTGTGTGTGTCATATGATAAATAGAATATGAAATGGGTGTTTTTTCATATAATATTTATGAAATCCTTCCGAATTTTCCATTTGGGCTCGCCAGAGGCTCGCCTAAACGGAAAATTCTTAGACTCGTTTCATAAATATTATATGAGAAAAACAGTCATTCCATATCCTCTATATATGCACGTCAAACTATATAAACCATGTCATATGAAAGACAATCTCCAAATGCATTCCAGCACACAACTGAATTCGGCTCAAGGTTAGTGGGCCCATATATATCAAATAAAGATCTGACGGATTTCTGACGAATCTAATTCAATTGAATTCGAGTCGACGGTAGTGCGACGTAAGTAGCAGTGTTCGTATGTTTCACCTCTAGTTTGCCGGACCTCGGTGCCGGACCTCGGAGGTGACGTCATGTCACGTGACCTAGTGCCGCCATGCTGCGTTGTCATGGTAACCAGCGTGAGCGGCCATGTTGTGACGTCATCTCCATAGTGATACGTGGTGTTAGTGCGCATGCGCAGCGCGTGTTGTTGGGGTGATACGTGTTTTCGTCGTCCATTTTGTACACTGGAGGCCGCCATCTTGGTTTCTATGGTAGCACGTGATTGCTATGTTACCCACTTTTTCTGCAATAAGACGGGGTATGTTCGGAGGGTATGTTCGATTGAATCGGAGTAAATCTACCAAAAGAACCCGACAATCCTTCCAAGTCACCAAAATCTATCCTTTTACTATTACCATTTACTATTTCGAATTCTTTCAGAATTCTCTGCTTCTATCTATATATGCAATAGTTTACGTCTACCTGACCATGTTCCTACTCCAGTAGCGTAGAAGAGCCTATTATTTGGAACAGTTTATCTTATTATTACTATATTTAGCAATTTCTGGTCTATTCTTGTTAGTTCTGACCCTATTCCAAGTACTCTTGTTGTTTCATATATCTAAATTATAATTAACCAATCAGATTGCTTGATGTCCCATAATCTGTATACAGAGTTATCTCCCCTCTGTATAATAAAATTTTACGGACTCGGCTAGGAATCTCAATAACGGAATGCCTTATATGTATACAGGGGAAATCTGATTCAACCTTGATCAATGTTATAGTCGAGACTGAGATAGGTATAGCTAGGAAGTAATGGATGAGATATGGGGCAGAATAACAGAAGCCAATAGTACTGGTACAAGGCCGCAATGGAACAAGACTGTCGTAGAAGCTAATGATAGGACAGATATGCCATAGACCTGTAATGGCCTTGGAGCTTTGGCGACAAGATGGAAGAGGTTGGTAAGACTACATTAGACTCATTGAGGGCTTTTACATAGCCTAATGCGACAAAAAAGGGATTCTCCAAAAGGTATCGATAGGTATCCTCAATAGGTATCCTCAAATAATACAATACCAGGCCATAGGTATCCTCAAATACTCGCATGTGCCTATGTGATAGGGCATATTGTGTCACATTGTGCCTTTTCACATAAGCACATATCGGCACATAAAGCATGTGCCTATGTGGCAGGGCACATTGTGTCACATTGTGCCTTTTCACATAAGCACATATGACAAAAAGGGATTCTCCAGTAGGTATCCTCGATAGGTATCCTCAGATAATACAATACCAGGCCAAGGGTATCCTTAAATACCCGTATGTGCCTATGTAATAGGGCACATTGTGTCACATTGTGCCTTTTCACATAAGCACATATCGGCACATAAAGCATGTGCCTTTGTGCTAGGGCACATTGTGTCACACTGTGCTTTTTCACATAAGCACATATGACAAAAAAGGGATTCCATAGCCGCAGGTGTTTTAAAAAAGGGGTGCTAAAATTGGGGTGCCTGGGGATATTGCCATTGGATATGGTCTTTTATTATACAGAAGGGAGATAACTCTGAAAAAAAAGATTATGGGAATTCAAGCAATCAGATTGGTTAATTATAATTTAGATATATGAAACAACAAGAGTACTTGGAATAGGGTCAGAATTAACAAGAATAGACTAGAAATTGCTAAATATAGTAATAATAAGATAAACTGTTCCAAATAATAGGCTCTTCTACGCTACTGGAGTATACTCAAGGACAAAGGAACATGGTCAGGTAGACGTAAACTATTGCATATATAGATAGAAGCAGAGGATTCTGGAAGAATTCGAAATAGTAAAACTTGTCGGGTTGTTTGTGGTATTTATCCAGGGAAGTCGTTCCAGAAAATACTCCTGTACAAAGGAACATACCCTCCGAACATACCCCTGTCCTATAAGAAGGGTTTAGATAAAACAGCAACCACGTGCTACCATAGAACCCAAGATGGCGGCCTCCAGTATACACAATGGACGACGGAAACACGTATCACCCTAACAACACGCGCTGCGCATGCGCACTAACACCACGTATCACTATGGAGATGACGTCACAACATGGCCGCTCACGCGGGTTACCATGACAACGCAACATGGCGGCACTAGGTCACGTGACATGTCGTCACTTCCGAGGTCCGGCACCGAGGTCCGGCAACCTAAAGGTGAAACATACGAACACTACTACTGACGTATATATAAGGCCTTAGGCATACAGCACGTTGATGGTAAATTACCTTCATCCGCTGCCGACTCTGTTGGTGCCGAGTTAGTAAGTAGGAGAATCTGACAATTACTCGCTAGGGCTCGGTCCTTCTGCCCGGGTTCACCTGGTTCCTCAGCCCGTAAAACTGTCCGATACACAATGATTTTATTTACATTCGATCGCCTTCGTCACATGCACTCTTACTCGCCTAACAGATTAAATTCATGATTGTCAGGGAAAAAGACGCCCCTTCGCTTCTAGACATCACAGTCTGTCTAATGAGATCAAATAACGCGACTTTTCTCATTACCTACTGGCATTAATTGTTTCCATAATAACCTCTCTCCTTGGCAACTCTTACGTCTTTCTCCCCAGAGACGCACTTACCTGATAATTGAACAGATGTAATTCCGTCTAATAGCTCGAAGAACAAATTTGTATTAATTCGAGTGTAGGTTACTTCACTCCTTATTTTCCAAGTGTTGCGGTGTATGAAGTTAGGGCTTTTCCTAGTCTTTGGCGAAAGCTCTGTACAAAGGACTTCTGTTCACATCGCGAATTATCCGATTAAACATTTTTGTTTAATCGGATAATTCGCGGATTATTCGCGGATCTAAATACCTGCGAAATTTGTCCTCAGCAAGTCTACAACCCGTTACCGACCTAAATACCTGCGAAATTTGTCCTCTGTTCTTCCACAATGTCGAAGACATATTATATTCCAAATATTGTGATACCTCAGTCCAGGGCACGAATTAAGAAATCTACAAATTTATTTCAAATTGATTTTTGAATAGCCTATTGGCCTTTTGCATCAACTAGTTCTGATGTCCCGGGTGGTGTCCGCGAGTAATTTGTATTTCTAGAAACTGTTGCGTAGTACGCATACAGCCGAATGTCAACAACATTCATTTGTCACAACGGTATGGCTTCGACGAATCCTACAAATAAATCCTAACTCTTTGAGTCTCATAGTCAATGTATGAATGTCTATAGTCTACAGTTAACCGCTTATTATCCGGTTATATTCCGCTATTAACCGGTTACGAGAATGAGTCGATCGTTTCAACAATGTTACTTTTAGCCATGTTTCTTGCATGTCGCCGCCTGAGTGCTAGAATGTTCTATGTCCCATAGGGGACATAGAACATTCTAGCACTCATGCGACGATGCGGTGGACCAACCTTTCACGACATCTATCTATTTCTTCTAGGAATTCGACGCTTTTCTGAGCTGATTGCTCACACACACTTTTCGTGTTTTCGCGCAGACGACTATTGATACAGTGTGATGTCTCTTTACTCACAAAGATATACAGATATTCTTTCGGGCGCCAATTATAGATTCTCTAATCAATAAATATTTAATTCACCCTGAAAACATCAAGATATCAACACAGTTAGTGGAACTGCGGAGCCTGATCATAACACTACAGATGTGGTGAGTTTCCAGTCATCATGGTAATCTCATCAAAGAACCGGACATATCAAATCTCGATTGAGAGATACTTTTTGCGTTAATTCAAAGAAAATGAATATTTATCGAGTTTTTTCAAGATTCAGTCGAGTAGAATATTTCAGTTGGTCGGAAAAACGTATCCCAGCCGATTGAATTCAAACACAGGTGATAGACTATTTGATGGCTAGACTGGTTCCAGGCCATAACAGCGTCGAAATCCTTACAGAATTAGACTGGTGGCCTGAAAGGTTGTCAATGGAGATCTGAAGAGGAAGCAGCTACAAAAAGAAATCCACCTGTTACGGAATGCACGAAATAAAATGAATTCTTTTAGCCGAGATGGACCAAATTTCACAAGATAGACTGTAGGGCTGCAACGATACATCTCACTCACGATACAATATGTATCGATATTTTTTTCACGATACATTACATGCAGTACATTGAGAGTGAATTATCAGTAACAAAAGGCCCACAAACTGCACAGAGTCCAACTTTCATTTGGCCAGTAACATCCAATTTCTTTTTTAGTCCTTGAGAAAGACAAGCAAGTTTCAGCCAATGGACCTCTGGGAGTCTGGGTTCAACTCAGAGGTGAGAGGTCTGTTGCCTCAAACTATGCTTATAATTTAGACAGAGTTGATATTTTACTGAAATACAAATTAACAAGTGGAATCACAGGAGTCTAAAATTCTATCAGTATAGCTATAATTCACTTTCAACGTGATATTTACGTTCCCAACGTAATCCCCTTCTGAGGGGGATTACGTTGGGAAGGTAAATATCACGTTAAAAGTGAATTATAGCTATACTGATAGAATTTCAGACGCCTGTGGTGGAATTATAAGTTGGAAAAGCATAAAATAGACTTGTTGGGCCTGAAAATGCACCTTCTGACTACATCATGCCAACCTTCTTGGAGTGTATAGTTTGTATCGTGATACACATGACACGATACGATATGCGTATCGTGTACAAATATATCGCAATGCATTGAAATCGCGATGAATCGTTGCAGTCCTAATAGACTGATTTTTAATTGATCGCCCACAGGAGGTTTGGGGTATAGTCATAACCGCTAAGGTTCTTAAAGATTAGTTTCAGTAGGCAGTCATCGGGCTAGGCATAGAGCTAATTTGAAATTTCGGGAACCAGGAGAGTTCCCAAGTGAGCTGTCGGATTATATTTAGAAGTCGGAAAACCGAAGCAAATTGTCGTGTCAGTGATAATGTTTCTATGAACATATACTTTTCAACGGCGCTGGGTAGAGAGTAAACAAGGATCTGGGAGAGAAAATTCGGGTCCAAGGGTTAATTCTGTGAAGGATGCCCTTTCGAAAAAGTGCCCTTATACTGATGCAGATGCCTAAGGCACGAGCGGTGAGTGAAGAGTGTGGGGGGGGGGGGGAGGGGGGTGTACCCAGAGAAAATTTTGAAATCGGTTATTAAATGGAGACTTCTGGCCTTTGGAATGAAAAATCACGTTATTTTTTTTTTGTCGTCAAAATGTCAGGGTTTTTTTTAGCAACATGTTTCAGATTTGAATTCTAGAAACGATAACTTTATCAAGCTGATCATCCTGTAAAACCTGCATCGGGCAAATACCATGTAAAACCCGATGCGGAGCAGCCTTTTGACGATAGGCGAGTCTGTTATATGTGATATTTTGTGATTAATACGTTTTTCTCTGAACAAAATTCGAGTTAACATTATTGACTGATGAATTCAGCATCTACAACATTTCAATAGTTGAAGAAGGTTCCATTTTGGTTAGAAACCAAATTGATGGTGATAATACGCATATTTTGTATCTCAGTGCTGTATGTTTTCGTTACGAAATAGAGCAGTGTGCCATGGATTGGGCGGCCCTCCATTGGTGAAGAAAAAATTTAGGAAACTATATCTTACGTCATAACAAAATTTAAATAAGAACGTACCTTCGATTTATTGTGACACTCCCGCTGTTTTTTTGTAAAACCCGCGATGGGTACGACGCAGCCCGTAGAGCTGTAGGTTTTTACATTTCTTGTTCGGTTTCGGTTTTGGTTTTTCAGCTGGAGAAAAACCTCGGTTCGGTTCGGTTTTCTGTTTGTTCATGAGGCCAAGTAAAATTCAATAAAACTCATTCTTATGCCCGGAGTCATAACTGAATGGTAGTGAAATTGAGTGAAACTCAATGAATGCCCGAAATAAGCTATAATACATGAAGAATCAGGAAGGCCAATATAATAATTACCTAAATATACAGAACTTTTATTGTGCTTGGCCATTTTTCGAGGTCTGACACCTACACGCAACTTGAGGAAAGCTGCAAACACAACTAAACTGAAATGTCGGAAATTCACAGAATTTAGCCTTCCCAGAGTAGTGAGAGTACCCAGACACTGCCATTGGCAGTGTCTGGGTACTCTCACTACTCTGGGATGGCTACATTCTGTGAATTTCTGCAGCAAGAGAGTATTTAATAAAAAACGAAAAACCTTACATTACGGGATGTCGACGGTTTCGGTTTCGGTTTTTTATTTCCGTTCATGACCGTTTCGGTGATTACTTTATAATTTTCTGCGATATATGGTCAGAGAGACATCTATTCGGGTAAGTAGTTCGGAATTCTTGTTGCTTCCTTTCGAAACTCGCATACATATTATTATCAGTAATATTTCTAACCAATTTATAACCAATTAAACTAGAAAACTAAAATCCGATGCGGGCATTACTGACGCCCGCAGCGGAGTTTTACTGCTCGCAGCGGGTGTGGTAGGATGACCAGCGGGTTTATTACGTCAAGTTGATTTAGTAAAGTTATCACTGCAAGAATCACGTAGTCCAAGTTTTGTTGTGTAGAACTAAAATTTTCACTCAGTGGAAAAGCGAAATTGGGGGATCCAAGAATCCTTGACTCCTGGGCCAAGACAGAGCTCACCTCCAAAGGTCCGGGCCTCGGGGTTCCAATCCCGGACCTCCTGTTACCTCTCGGACCCTGCAGTTAACCAAGTGAACGGTGCCGGAAGAGGGAGTGAAGCTGAACTTTTAACATGACAGAACTATAGACGACGGCAATATTAACACCATTGGTTAGGCGCCGGTGTCTGGCGCTTTTGAACTGTGATGCGAATCCAGTGTGAAACCCTAGTGATGTGAGAAAGTAAACGCAAAATTCAGGAGTACGATACCGAGGTATGCGATGTCAACCCATAATATACTGACAGCTTCGAAGAAACGATGTATGCTCGAAGAAATTACGACATCTTCAGTTCAATTCAATTCAATTCAATTTATTCAGTCTTATTATATTCCACGTTCGTGGTGTTACATGTATAACTACATTGTTGCAAGCATATGTGCTGTATCAACACATACTTCATTCAGTTTCAGTGGGATGTACAGTACCCAGAGAGCGGACTGCCACCCTTTCACCCAAAGTATCACATTCAAATTTGGTACACATGGACAAAGTCAAAAACGGAGAGTGGACTGCCACAAAATCACCCGCGGAGTGAACCTATCACCCAAAGTATCACATTCTAATTTGGTACACATGGACAAAAAAAACGGAGAGTGGGCTGCCACAAAATCACCCGCGGAGTGAACCTATCACCCAAAGTATCACATTTAAATTTTGTACACATGGACGAAAAAAAAACGCAAGCAGTGTTTCAGCCAATGGACCCTCGGGGTTAACCCGGAGATCCATTGACTGGAACTTTGCTTCTTCAATCATTGACATTCCCCAACTCAAGAGTGTGTTCTGTAAATAAGTAAAAATAGTGCTAATCTATCGTTTGTTTATATAAATGTACGGGGGTCCTCGTCAGTACTCGTTTAATATTTTAAGTCAGTGACATCTCATTAGGACGGACCGGCTCCAAATCAAACGCGGATGACTCGGGCAGGGGCTTGACGAAGATGGCCCATTTGGGGGGTGGGGGGCTGATTTGTCCCGTCTGTGATGGCTCAAGTTTCGACTGACTAAATATTCCAACTTCATCATCAATGCATGCCTTCGTCGAAGGCATGCATTGATGATGTAGTTGGAATATTTGTCAGTCGGGGTTATAGTTAAAATATTCCTGTGAATTTATTAGTGAATAAATAAAATACACATATTGGAGTCGTTTCGCAACGTCCTATTCAATTAACGGATACTGTACCTGAACTCCAGATTGGTCAGACCATGCCCTCGACAGCCCGAATCGAGAACTACAGGCCTCAATTTATATGACCGACTGCGTGTTTGACACAAGTTCGAGTGTAAAATTCAGTTTTTTAAAGAAAGTACATGAATTACTAGCAAGAAAGAATTTCATATCTTAGTCTCCAGTCCTGACGAAGATGTCCAGACTGGAAAAATATTGGTGGCGGGGGAGTCATATCCCCTACACCCTCTCATAGTTACGACCATGGGCTGGGGTAAGGAAGTTAGGTATATGATCGCATCTAGGGTCAGACGGCAGGGTCTGAGTGATGGATGAGTCTCTAGTTAATCGTGTACCGTCTCATAACGATAAATTAACCCCTATCACCGGACAGCAAATCAAATTCGAAGGGTTGATGAGAGGCAAAATTGTTGACCCCTTTTGATAAAGGTTAACGCACGGAGCGCGGTAGCTCGATGGTTACGGCATCGGACCTCAAACCGAAAGGTCCACGGTTCGATCCCCTCCAGGGGTAACTGCATTGTTTCCTTGGGCAAGGCACTTGATCCCGACTACCCACCTGTGGGCATGGTGGCCCTGTGTATTGAGGTGTACAGCATATCGATGGTGCACTTGTCTTCAACCAGTGCTAATCCTGCTCGTGTGGATTTAGTACGTTGGGGAATCTGACAGTTGCTCTATGCTGCTCGGTGGTTCTCTTCGGGTACGCCGGCTTCCTCCACCCGTGAAACTGTCCGACACGAGGTTAGTGCTACATAGGTGACTCAGTAGGTAGAGATGCGGGCATCAAGCCGAGAGGTCCTCGGTTCGAATCCCGCCTGCGGCAACCGCGTTGTGTCCTTGGGCAACACACTTCGTCCCCATTGCCCGCGTGGGGGCACGGTGGCGTTCTGTACTAACGCGTATTGCACGTCGATGATGCACCTGTCTCCATCCAATGCTAAACAAGTCTGTGCGGAATTAGTACGTTGGGGAGTCTGACAGTTACTCGCTGTTGCTCCGTGGTTCTCTCCGGGTACTCCGGTTTCCTCCACCCGTGAAACTGTCCGACACGAGGTGACCCCGGATGTCGAAAGTGTCGTTAAACCCTGATAAATAAACAAAGTTTACTTCTAGTATATCCACTTTAACCCTTTGCCCAACGCAGACGATATCAAAATTTATTATTTTAAATATTTTTTTCACATTTTTCAAAAAATTTCAACCAAACCATATCATGTGACCCCTCGTTGGAACGAGCTCTACGAGCTCGTTCCAATGAGGGGTCACATGATATGATTTTGTTGAAATTTTTTGAAAAATAATATTTTTTCAACTGCTGAATTTGCATATTACGCGGGTGGATGAGGGCGATTCGCTGGGTAAAGGGTTACAAAGATGTCGCAAAATATAAGCAGATCTCTGACCTAGTTTTTATCTGAATAATGGATTTACAAGTAGCGATTCAAACGTGACAGAAATCGACTGATTTGCTATAAAGTTGCCAATTCTTCTGGGTGATTTATTATCGATGATAAAAAGTAACAAGAATCATTGAGGAAGATAACAATTCCAGTCGACAAATTATTGAATATCACCATCATAATGTAATCAACGAAAGTGAAAGTTCGTGTCTCCTTTGAAGAGGCCGTTCGGAGTGGTGATGTATCTTTCGCCTTGAAGGTAACAAATGCAATTATTTCAAAAGTAAACATGTGATAAGAAATTTAATTAAGTTCGATCACCTATATAGGTTACATGTTCTTTTGTTTATGCATGACTGGTATCATAATAAACTGTCTGTATCTTTTGAGAGTACATTTGAAATTTACATAAATCCTTCCGGAATGGAAACCAGACAGTCTGGGAGTGTGTGTAGACTCAAAATGAGAACACGTTTCTCTGCAGATCTCTTGCTTCATTCTTTTTCGAAAATTTGGATTGATTTAAAGACAGAAACGCAACAACTCAGAAGGCCACTGTTTAAAAAGGCAGTAATTAATACAACCCTGAATTCGTATTCCTCCGTCATTACTTGTGCCAATCCGTCTTGTCCTGATTGATTTTTATAAAAAAAATGTTCTCATCTTCAAAACCCATTATTCTCTTTCCAAACTATCAGACTGTTAAACTGATCTGATTTTAGCAAGAAATGTCCCCGGCCCGTGCATGAGGATTGTTTTATCTTATTTAGCCAAAACCATCGGGAACAAAACGAAAGGATAAGGCTTTGGTGTCAAGAAATGTGATGTATAGGAATGGCTAGAAGACAGCCTCTGCGGCTAGGCCATTTCCATGCAGAGAACACTTATTTATTTATTTATTTATTTATTTATTTATTTATTTATTTATTTATTTATTTATTTATTTATTTATTTATTGGTGTTTTAAGGTCATAGACATATGCACAGTGGCTAATCAGGACAGTGACAGTTTTACGGGTGGAGGAAGCCGGAGTACCCGGAGAGAACCACAGAGCAACGACGAGCAGCTGCCAGCTCTCCAACATCGTAACTCCGCACTGCAGTACAGGCAGGGTTAGATTGGTTGAAGACATGCGTACCGTCGACGTGCACTACGGTTTAGTACACGGCGTCATCGTGCCCCCATATGGACAATTGGGGTCAAGTGCCTTGTCCAAGGACTCAACGTGGGAGTCCGAATTGATCGCTCAGACAGTCACCCATCCAGTGATTAACCGGGTTCGACGTTGCTTAAAGAACACTTACCTTATTATTTGTTAATTGATATTGTATTTGCGTTTGCTGCAAAATATTCATTCATTCATTCATTCATTCATTCATTCATTCATTCATTCATTCATTCATTCATTCAAAATACTAGTTACTCGGGACAATTTGTGACCGTTCAACATTTAACACCATATCACGACGCGGCTCAAGAACAAAGTTAACTCTCGGTTCACTGATGCCAAAATATTAAAATTCCACTCTGAAGATTTGTCCCTTAATGTGGCTTGGAATTTAACCTTTTCAATCTTGTTTGACAGAGCTCAATGAGCTCTGTCAAACAAGATGGAATTGGTTCAATTCCATGTTGCATTGTGGGAACAATTGCAAGCTAATATTTTAACAGCAGTATGGAGAATGTTAAGATTAGCTGAGCATTTTCAAGTTTTGGTTATCATTAATTATGAAAGGCTGACATCCCAAACGCCGTGGAAAGGTTTTTACAGGCTGTACATGCGTTTCAAACAATATGAGCTCCTTGTGATCCACTTCTGCGATATTTTCGTGTTATTCGGAGTTCCCTTGGACAGCTATAGTCGGTTGAAGGACGCCGGTGTACTAGTACCCGGACAGAACCACAGAGCAACAGTAAGCAGTTGTGGGATTTTTTACACTTACTGTTCGGCCTCAAGCTAGGCATGAAAGAGGATCGCATTTGTTGAAAGTAAAATGTGAAACAACGCTCATATTTGAGCAGTCGAGGGTGATGTGTCATGCTCAAGGACGCAACACAAGTAGAGTGGGTTATGAACTTACCGCAGCATGTTGGTCTCAAGTCAGATGCGCTAACAAATCGTTCCCTAAGTTCCAATGTGTTCTATGTGCCAGTAGGCACATAGAACACATTGGAATTCAGGGAACGAAATGAGCTCTGGGCACTTACATCCCCACGTTGGCTAACCATTTCGTTTCTTTCAGCAATGTACAACACTGCTGAGGTTCGCGTGGTTCCACAAAGATACCCTAAGAGTGGTAAAACCTTCAGTAGCTCTCCACAAAAAACTTCTACATGATTGATATATCCGATATTCCTAGATTTTTCATGTGACCGTAACAGTTAATGCTTTGGAGCATGACTTGCTCCTCGAAAATGAGAGGCGTGGGCAAGGTCTCTTTGAAAATAAGCTAACCGCGGGCGAAATGGTGATATCCTTGTGCCAGGCATTCGCATGTAGATTGTATTCAAATATAATGCTCAATATTACTGGCTATTTGTCCCGTATCCGAGTTGGTACTCATGCATGGATCGAACCGCAATCGTCCAGGGAAAATTCGCCCTGCAAAAGATCAGTTTAAGAAGTTAGAAAGAAGACGTTCTCAAACGAGACCACAATTTATAATGAAACTTTCCAAACCAGTCCAGTAACTTCAGTCTGGATGAAGCATTCAATTTTAACAGAATATTACATGAACTGAAGTAGATTCAGCAGTAAACTTGGAGCTTATTCAACGCAGTCGCCAAACATTTTGAAGCAAAGGAGATATGAACAGTTGGCATATCGAACCAATTTTGGTTCTGTATAGAACCAAAACTGGTTCGATATGCCAACTGTTCATATCTCCTTTGCTTAATAATGATTTGAGACAACCTCGTATAAGCTCTAAACTTACGGCCGACCCCTCACCCCCCCCCCCCCCCCAATTTATGTTTAATTCTGTTAATATTTAATTTTAATCTTTATAAATTTATTTGATTTGAAATAAATACTGTTTAAACAGAACTGGTTCATCTCAGGGACAAGTATAGAACCAGTTTTGGTTCTAAAGAGAACCTATATTTTTTGCACTGTAGAGTGCCATCTGAAATAAGTCGTAGGATAACCACAAGAAAGCATTCTGAATTTGAAGTAAAATTACACCCTCACTTCCCATGTACTTGCTATATAAATAAGATAATTTTGCCTCCAAATAGTTGAATTACATGTTTAATTAATTCAATAACGCTCATTTGAATCAGAAAATTAATCTGAAAAAAAATAATTTTAACACCGATTTTCTGAAATAACCATTTGAATGTAACATGGATAATGGCAACAATAACTGATTTATATAACATAATGAGGGGAGGTATGCTAGGTATAGTTTACTACACAGACTGTAACTTAACTGGTAAAGTGCTGAGTTTTTTCTGACAACAAATCAAAGCTCATCATATACTGCTCTATTACATTTAATTGGATAGTGCCTTATAGGCACTATCCAATTAAATGTCAGAGAGCAAGGTACTGTATAAAAATTCTGATTCATATCAGGGACAATAAAGGCTTCCTCAGGCAGAATGTAGCTACAGACAGTTATTGTCTGTCACTTTTAGTAAAGCCCAAAATAGGGCTTCCAGCACTCTACCAGTTAAATTCTATGTAAAAGCATAAAATGCACAAGTCTTGTTTTGACTCATTATGCCTTTACACAGAGGTTAATATGCCTTGTCTGTGTAGTGGGTACAATGGGTGTTTCAGAAGCGGATTACGGCACAGTATTCCACTGAAACCTTAAAAATATTGATGTCTTTGAAACTAATATTTTCAGTTTGTTCATTTTTTTTTGGCATTTATCTGATTATACAATTCATACTGCCAATGTACTAAAGGATTCTTGGTTCTTTTTTAAAGTGAATTATCATCACCAGTCTCACTAGCTGAATTTTGATGACATCTTACGTGGATAATTAAAATGCTTCGCAATTTACAAATCCATTAACAAAAAAAATTACTGTAGTACTAAGTAGGAGAGGACACTTGCCCAAACAACTCTTGCAATTGCATAACTAAAACTTTTCATTGTTTGCGTCAAAAACATTTGGTTATGGCACCTAATTGGAACGAGCTTGTTCCAGGGAAGGGGTTTTAACCTATGTTTTTGAATAAATAAATAAATAAATAAATAAATAAATAAATAAATAAATAAATAAATAAATAAATAAATAAATAAATAAATAAATAAATAAATAACAAAGCCGTGGTCAGATTTATGAATCATTCTCATATGCTCACACTAGGCCTAGGCTGAATTCTCAAAATTTGACAGAAAAAAAACGGTACCGGGTATGCTCCGTGACGAAGTTTATTCAGAATTTTGTGCGAGCGAATTTAAATGACTTTGAATGGAATAGCGAAATGCACAGTGGAAAAAAAAGAAATAGTTTTATCTTGGCGATTTATTTGAAGGAGTTGACTACATTAAACTTCGAGTTGGAAAGATCGAAGAAAAATGTCAAAATGACATAAGAAAATGAACATTTCGATACGAATAGAAAATATACACTATGTTTATCAAAAAAACTCGCAAATTATTTTTAAATTCAAACAGGAAAGAAAAATGTGTTGTGAAAATGAAGGCCGTTGGAGTAGTTTTGCGAATTATTTAAATTAGTACCTCCAAAAGTGTAATTATATCGACGTTGTTTATATTAATAGGCATGTTACTGTTCCACGTTACCACGTGTATTTGTTTATCCCAAAGCTTCCCACAATTCCACACGCGTGATCGAAAGTGTAAAATGGCTTATTGTAGATTTTCTGTTTGACTGCCCCTGTGTTTTCATTGGTCTAGAAGGTAACAATATAGAAAGATTATTTTGTTCGGTGTGCTGGAGTCTCTAATGTTCACTGGCTGGTTGCCATGGGGATCCACCCACGCGCTGATGAGTGACTAACTTTTGACTAATGTCAGTAGAAAGTTAGTCAACTTTTTAGTCAAATGACTAACATTTCCGTGAATGCACCTTTGTCAATTTGACTAATGTAGTAGGTTAGTCATTTTGACTAACCAATCTTAGTCACTGGGGGACAAGCTTTTGACTAACCTATGTTAGTCACTTCGACTAAGCAAAGTTGTTCAGTGTGATAATAGATGCTTAACCCTTTACCTAACGAATCGCCTACATCCGCCCGCGTAATATGCAAATTGAGCAGTTGAAAAAATTAAATTTTTCAAAATTTCTCAACAAAACCATATCATGTGACCCCTCATTGGAACGAGCTCATTGAGATCGTTCCAATGAGGGGTCACATGATATGGTTTTGTTGAAATGTTTTGAAAAATTTTTTAAAATTATATTTAAAATAATAAATTTTGATATCGTCTGCGTTGGTTAAAGGGTTAAATGGGTTCCAGAACCACAATTTAATTCCAAATGACGAATATATTTTGTCATTCAATAATTTTGTTGCAACAACTGTTCAAGAACACATTAAAAGATGTTACTGGAAGTGTATTTGTTTTATCTCATCTTCTGAGTCCTAAGAGCTGCTTCCGGAATGTTATTGATCGATCATGCGTTACGCCTTTCACCGCGAGTTTAATTGTGGGGGAAAATGGGCCGTTCATATTGTATATATGCTTCCGATAATATAAATCAACCCAAATCAACAGGGTTGAGTGAATATGAACCCAATTGACTTTCAACCCAAACGATTTTAGGGTGTAAGACTTTTGCATGGCACATCTCTAGACAACTCCAGGTTGTTATAGGCATTAAAGCTCACAGCCATCAACTCATTTGAGTCATCTTCGCTGTTATGTGAAATAATAACCACCAAAAATAATAAGTCTTTGGTATTTTAAGGAACGACTAGGCTTTCTTTTAAATAATACACAGTTACTGTTCTAATACAAACATTCAACATGACATGATGAAGTGTGTACCTGGAGTGTCTGCTGAAACATCCATCCAGAGCGTACTATGGTCGTCGATGAGATATCCCGAATAATAATTTACTGATCAAAACTGTTCAGATTTTCAATTTTCTTTCAGTTCAAATGGATAAAATTATTCTATTTTTAGCATTAAAACAAAAATTTAATGTAAAGTGGGTTTTGAGTCAGATGATACATTCATCCTAGGATATTCGGACAGATATTCGCCCCCGGCATTATCTAGTCGAATACCCCGGGACGTGTGTATTATCCCCTACGGAACGGACACACCCGGTAGGTATACTGTTTATAGTAGCTTAACCCTTCACCCAACGTAACGGTCAAAACCGGCGAGTGCTATTCTCAAAAATCGCCAATTAATTTTCATTATATTTTCATTTTTTGGTTGTCGAGCTTGTTCCAATGAGGGGTCATAACCCATGTTTTTGAGACACAAACTGAAAAAAATAATGTCAAAGCAAATGAGAAAATTTTACAGTGTATGCAAAAATTAGATTTACATGATGTATGGAGGATAGAAAATCCCGAATCTAGACGCTATACCTGGAGGGGCCCTGGAAACAAAATGCTAGACTGGACTACTTTCTTATGTCAAGTGATTTGCACATATTTTTCCAAATGATAGACATCCAAATTCGATATAAATCAGACCATAGCCCTATAAGTATCGGCCTATCCTTCTTTAACCAGCCCCGGTGGAGAGGTTTTTGGAAGTTCAATAACAGCCTTCTTAATGACCAAGAATACATAAATGTAGTAAAACGGACTATAGCAGAAACAATTGACCGGCACAGTACAACAGCTGTCACTACCAGTAATGCTACTGTCACAGCCGAAAATAATAATAATAATAATAATAATAATAATAATAATAATAGCCCAACAATCGACGATCAGCTGTTGTGGGAGACTTTGAAACTCATGATAAGAGGGAAAACTATCTCTTATTCCGCAAACCTAAAACGACTGTCCAACAAACGGGAATCTGAAATCGAACAGACACTAAGAATCTTGAATGAGAATCTAGACAAGGGCGACTTATCTGTTACCGAAGAAATCGATTCTCTGGAAACAGAACTAAAGTCAGTCAGAGGCAAGAAGGTACAGGGGATAATTCTTCGATCCAAAGCTAAATGGAAAGTGGAGGGGGAGAAAGCTACGAAATACTTCTGTAATCTGGAAAAAAGACATTATACTGAAAAAATGATTCCCAAAATAATAACAGCTGATGGTACAGAAACAAGTGACTTGCAGGAAATAATATCTGAACAGAAACCCTTTTACCAAAACCCGTATGCCTCAAAAATTACATCTGCTGACAAACTTAAACAAGTCGAAAACACATTCTTTAATGTTGAAAACCCATTTCTAAATTTCTTAGAAGAAGATGAAACAAAAATCCCTTGAAGGTCCACTCACTAAGGCAGAATGCTCAAGCTCTTTAAAACAAATGACTAATAACAAATCTCCAGGCTCAGATGGCTTTACAGCCGAATTTTACAAATTCTTCTGGAATGACATAAGTATGTATTTAATTAACTCCTTGAACTTTGGTTATTCTGCAAAAGAACTTTCAACCACCAAACAAACTGGTATCATAACACGTATACCGAAACAAAACAAACCGAAAATGTTTTTGAAAAACTGGAGACCAATATCCCTTATAAACGTAGATTTTAAGATCGGTTCTTCTGCTATAGCCAGTCGCATCAAAACGGTCCTACAACAATTAATATCTAAAACACAACTTGGCTTTGTAAAGGGGAGATATATTGGAGAATCAACCCGATTAATCTTTGACCTACTTGAAAAATGTGAGGAACAAAATATTCCAGGAATTTTAACATTACTGGATTTCGAGAAAGCTTTTGATTCCTTGGAGTGGTCCTTTATTTTGGAAACCTTACGTTTTTTAAACTTTGGTCCTTCGATCATCAGATGGTTTAACACATTCTATAACAATATTTACAGTTATATTCTGAATAAAGGCATTGTTCTGAAAAAGTAATTTTGGGGCGAGGTGTGAGGCAGGGAGATCCACTTTCCCCTTACTTGTTTATACTTTGTGCGGAAATCCTGAGCGCAGCACTAAAATATAACCCGGACATAAATGGTATTAAAATAAACAACTCCGAATATTTGATTAGCCAATACGCGGACGACTCCACCATCTTTCTGAGCGACGACGTACACTCATTAGACATAGCTCTTGAAACAGTGAACTCGTTTTCAAAAACTTCTGGATTAAAGGTAAACTCTGATAAAACTGAGATGATATGGATTGGGGCAAAACGGGGTTGTGGTGACGAAACCCCTACACAACAAAATGTTAAATGGAATCACAACAACGCCTTTAAAATTTAAGGAATCGAATATAATTTGTTTAGCGAGAATTACATTGTTAATAACTACCTTAATCAGATGGGAAAAATTGAAAAACTTCTCAGTGACTGGTCATTCAGAAATCTGACACTTATTGGCAAAACGGTAGTTATTAAAACCCTTGCTCTCTCAATGCTAATACACTGCTTGACAGTTCTCCCAGATCCACCTGAAAATATTATATGCAGACGACAGACTCTATTTTACAAGTTCCTTTGGTCGGGAAAAAGTGAAACGCCGTACATTAATCAATCTGATAGAATATGGAGGACTTAAATTCACGGATATAAAAACGTACAGCTACTCTCTAAAAGTTAGCTGGATAAAAAGGCTTTTAGACCCAGGCACACTGGCACCCTGGAAAACTTTGGCTTTAGACGATTTTGAAGATCAAGGCGCCTACAAAATTTGGTATTTACACAAGGAAGGACTTCTAAAGGTTGGAGAAAAAATAAATACCTTTTGGAAGAATGTAGTACACATATGGTCCATACTAGATACAAATGCTACCTCAGCCCCTAAAGATATTATGTGTGAACCATTATTTTATAATGTAAAAATACAAATCAATTACCGACCCTATTTCTTTAAAAAATGGTGTAGAAAGGATATCTTTTTTATCAACGATCATTTAAGTGAGCAAGGAGGCTTTTTAAGCTTCCCTCTTTTTTCAAGGAAATACAACATCGAGACGCCCTTCACAATTTACCAAGGAGTAATTAATGCAATACCAAAGTCGTGGAAAGAAGCAATAAAAGAGACACGTAGAATCCCAACCATAAGAAAGGAATACGTTGAATTATTGAATATGTCGAAGAAAACGTGCCAAACTTTCTACCCCATCTTTTTAAAGTTAGCTGCTTCGAGACCTTATGAATCTCAGAAAAAGTGGGAAGAGTCCTTGGGTATCGACCTCCAACCGACAGACTGGGAGTCGATATACAAGAATTCTTTTACTATTAGTGATGACCCCTACTTTCAAAGCCACCAATACAAAATATTGCACAGATCGATTTATACAAACTCCAAACTGCTTAAAAGTGAACAGTCTTAAACGGAAGTACCGTCAGCAGCCGCTAATCTGTGTGTACTACTTTTTAAAAAAATAATTTATTTTTGCAAGGTGAGGGGGTGTACACCTGTCTTCAAAAGCTTCCTAGAGCAGATAAAGGTATACCGTACGTTAGAATTAATGTCCGTTCATAAATATTCGTCAAAACAGGCAAAGTGCATTCAAGAGAGATGTATGCAACTACAAGACCTGCTTGGTATTAGCTTCCTCTAAATGAGACGGGGGGGGGGGGGGGGAGCCTAGTCGAACTCACGGTTCTCCTTAGTATCCCCTCTTAGGTCAAATTCTTCCCCTATATTTTTAAGACCTTTTGGTAACGACAGTGTACACTGTTCATCACCCTTTTCAAACACTAGTATTATCTCCTCAAAACACCCAGAACTCACCAGAGAAACCAGAAATTGTGTATTATTTTATGTACATTTATTCATATATATATTATATTGTTTGTCAAAAAGAAAAACTCTGTAAAAACGAGTTTTGTACATATCTGCTGAAATTAAAAATTATTAAAAAAAAAAAAAAAAAAAAAAAAAATAGTTATTCAAGAATTTTTTGTGCAATTGTCGTCTGCTTTTCATGTTTGGTAAAGGGTTAAGATTAAGATACCTTAATTTTCAAACAATTTTGACCCATCTTTTAACGGTGTGTAAAACCTACCAGAGTACTATATTTTACTGTTTTTTGGTTCATTGTCTCTAGCGAGTAAAGCGCCAACCGACGATTGGATGAATATAATTTGTGTTTGGGGTGATTCGCCGTTGGCTGTATCGAAAATATCAGAATTTGTTCCGAAGCGCGATGAATGAGAAGAGAACCCAAAGTTTTTTGGCAAGATACCCATAAATATCACGATAAAATTGTCCACTCTATCGCTAATGATAATAAAAAAAACTTATAGACTTCAATCGAAATTCTTCTTTGGTGTTTTCCCTTTAATTTAATTTTTATTACGCCGCCACCATTTAACCCTTTACCTAACATGAAAAGCAGACGACACTTGCAAAAAAATTTCTTGAATAACTAATTTTTTTTCATTTTTTGTCTCAAAAACATAGGTTATGACCCCTCATTGGAACGAGCTTGACGAGCTCGTTCCAATGAGTGGTCATAACCTATGTTTTTGAGACAAAAAATGAAAATATAATGAAAATTAATTGGCGATTTTTGAGAATAGCGCTGGCCGGTTTTGGCCGTTACGTTGGGTAAAGGGTTAAGTGAAGGAGGCATTACGTGTGTTACGCGTGTTCATGTTTCCGTGCGCCGCACATCCGTGGGTATGGACTCCGCAGAATAACTTCAGTTTCTCTGGTGGAATGTTCTTAAATTTTCCAATACATGTGATGAAAGGCCGAAGGTTAAATTTAAATTCTCAGACTTTTGGGGCACCTACTTGCAGGATTTGGTCCCTTGATTTACAAAGCTAACAAATTTTAGCTTTTTTTTCTTGTGTTTTCCTGTGATACTTTTACCTCCCCTTGACTGCACATTTTTTTAATTTGACAGATTTCTCTTAAGTACAAAACGAATAAGTTCAGGTTTAATTTTCAGATTTCTAGCGCATTTACTAATGTAGTTACATAACTCCAAAGTTATGGTCTTTGGTAGCTCAAAAACGTAGTTATTATTTAGGTTTCCACGTCATAACTTTACTTCCCTTTGACAGATTGATTCGAACTTTGATAGTTTTTCTTCTAATCACAAAATCAAAAGAAGAAATGACTCTTATTTTCACAGTTTTTCTTATGCTTGCAAATTGAAGGCTTAGATTCATTTCAAAACCCTAGTGTACTCCCTTGGAATCGAACACACTGTCATCCAAGAGCTAATAATTCCACACTTATGGCCATTGATTGAGCAAGATATTTTTGGTTTGGTTTGATTCGCCGCTGTAATCTCTTGTTTTGGTTCCCCTTTTTTCTGATAACAGAAGGAGGGTCAGGTTTGGTTTTAAGTTTGTTATTTGCGATAAAATGATAAAATTAGAGTTGGGAGCTTTCATTGCTGAATTTCAAAACTGGACAATTTGATTGGCTAAACAAAAATACAGCTGGGTCACATTTGCATAATTTTAGTAGGGAGAATTTACGTTATCTGTCCTATTTAGGGTGGGTTATATTGTATTAATCTTTTACCTACAAGAAAAACGCCATTTATTTTTTTTTTATATTTTCAATTTTTGCTTCCAAAACATAGGTTATGACCCCTCATTGGAACGAGCTCGACGAGCCCGTTCCAATGAGGGGTCATAACCTATGTTTTGGAAGCAAAAATGGAGTTATAATCCTTGATGTGAATTTTTTTATCTGGGGTTTTAACTCAATACCTTAACGATTAAGTTCAAACTCTCATGTGTTATTACATAAGGAAACCCGGGTTCAATTTTTAGCTTTTTATGATTAGAGTAGATTAGATTAGATTAAAAGATTAGATTAGATTTGCTGCAAGAAGCCCCTTCGATGAGTCAGGTTGCATACAAATAAACAGTACATAAAACTCGTAATAAAAGTTGTATGCCCAAAGTTTATACTAATATAAAAAGAAATACAAAGAGGTGGAAACATAATGCTATTTAAAAAGAATATAAAACAAATATTTACAGGTAACACATCACCACCAACGCCGAAAAATACACCTACAGGCATGTCATCATGATGTATTGAGGCAGAACTGTATAGAGGATCTCTTATGAGTTGCGATTTCATATGAAATGTCTGTAACGGGTTCCCTAAAATCGATCTGAGCCGAGGTTTACCGATGTCTACCGAGGTTTACCGAGGCTCAGATCGATTTTAGTGAATGAGGGTCAGAAATTTCAAATCAAATCGCGGGGAATTTGATATTCGTTTTATCACATGATGTGTAATTTAAGCTTTTAGCCAACGTAACCAGGTGCTGTTCACAAAAATCGACTGCAAAATTTTATTTTTTTTAAAACTTTTTGCCACAAAATAGCTAATGGCTCCTCACTGAAACGAGCTCATCGAGCACGTTTCAATGAAGGGGTCATAAGCTATGTTTTCGAGACAAAAATGACAATATTTCATAATTTAGGAAACGTTATCTGGAAATGCATTTGTATTAGGTAGACAGCTGAAAAATAAGATTAATTCAATTCTACTTGACGAAACCAACTCTCTAATAACGCTATCACGTCGATGTTGACGTCTGACGTCATTCCAGTATTAGACGTGTCGTGAACGATAGTTCCTATTATGAGCTATTTGATGGTGATTATGTGATATTATTTTTTATCATATGACTCATCCGTTTTGTTCACTTTAAAACATTTGATATTTTGTTTTCATATTAATCAGTGATAAATAAAGCCTTCCGTCAATTTCATTGGTCTGTTTCAAAACTAGACAATTTGATTGGCTGAACAAAATAAAACTGGGCCACATTTTCATAATTTGCATAATTAGAGTTGGGAGCTTTCATTGCTCAATTTCAAAACTGGACAATTTGATTGGCTAAACAAAATACAACTGGGTCACATTTGCATAATTTCAGTAGGGAGAATTTACGTTATCTGTCCTATTTAGGGTGGGTTATATTGTATTAATCTTTTACCAACAAAAAAAACGCCATTCATTTTTTGTTTATATTTTCACTTTTAGCTTCCAAAACATAGGTTATGACCCCTTACTGGAACGAGCTCGACGAGCTCGTTCCAATGAGGGTTAATCCCTATGTTTTGGATGCAAAAATAAAAAAATTTATTTATACGAGGATGTTTTTCCAAGTGCCGTCTGCAACTCAAGTTAAGTGATGGGTTAAAAAGTCATACTAAGTGGCTAATTTGTACGTGTGTGTGTCATATGATAAATAGAATATGAAATGGGTGTTTTTCTCATATAATATTTATGAAACCCGTCCGAATTTTCTGTTTGGGCTCGCCAGAGGCTTGCCAAAACGGAAAATTCTTAGACTCGTTTCATAAATATTATAAGAGAAAAACACTCATTCCATATCCTCTATTTATTACACACCCGTGTCTCTATTTGTCATGACCACATGGATTTTAGGGGTATGTGGTAATTTTAACCAGAAAGCTCTAGTGCGATCCGATAAAAAGTACCTTTCGCGTGCACAAGTTCTTTCGTTAGACTGGTTCTTATAGTTTGCAGCGTTTAGTGGAATATAACCAATGAGAACCATCGTTTATATTTGTCTGTCGGAATTGCCGATTCCCATTACAAAATGTTTGATGCACAACTATGCTAAAAACTGTTGAAAGTCACGAAAGACTCATGATCTCTGCGAAGAAATTGAGCATTGAAACTCAACCTTTGCTTTCGTTATTGAAATCCGAGGGAAACTTAATTAATTTTAGGGCAAAAAAGTCCAATTGGGTTCGATATTGCAGCCAACCAATAGTACAGTTCCTGCAAAACTTTGTTACAATGTTGCTCTCACCGCCGCGTGCTGTCGACGAGTCGACCCGATGCCCACTGTGTTACTAATTCTATTCGATTCACACTTCGACAATGAAGCAGCACGTTTGCCAACGCAAACATACTTTGAAGAGCATATTAAGTCGAAGTAGTTCTCACTCAGGAAGCAAGACTAAATCAATCTTGAAAACTGATTACCATGTTCAATGCGGAAAAACGGACGGCGACACGATGACAGCGCCTGGAGATGTTTGACAGCTGGTACATGCAGTTACTAATTAACTGTCACCAATTCCACCCTTACTAGATGACCCCCCCCCCCCCCCCCGCCCCACACTAGCTGAATAAATAAAATAAATTCGGAAGAATGAAAAGCCTGGTTTTATAAGAAAAACCGGTAGTTTACAGTTGTGGAACCAATGGTTTTTTTACGTGCTAGTGAGTGTTGGGGCAACAGGTTTATTTAATTTTTTTGTAGGGGCAGGGGGAAAGGATTTTTAGGGGGATATAGTATTGCTAAAATATGACTTTCTGGTGTTTGTACTGGGGAAATTGAAAAATGTTACCATCTATCCACTACTGAAATTCTGAAAAGTCTTGAGTAGGGTGGGAATGATACCACAAAGAGGGGAGGGGTGGTAAATACATGTGGTCTGATGAATGCAATATATTATCAATTTTATGAGATGACGTCCATGAATTCAAACATAATTTTGTTTACATTGGCATGGCGGGGGTTCGAACCCACGCCGAGAGAGTTTCCTTCGGCACCAACCGCCTAGCGAAACTATACTGAACCACGCACACCACTCGGTCACAGACGGTGGCCGAGTGGTGTGCGTGGTTCAGTATAGTTTCGCTAGGCGGTTGGTGCCGAAGGAAACTCTCTCGGCGTGGGTTCGACCCCCTGCCATGCCAATGTAAACAAAACCAGCGTCCTTTCTTAATTCTATGGCATCCGAGAAATTTGAAAAGACAAGTACTGTCGCTGATTTCTTCTGAGATGCAGTTCGTAGAATGAAGTTCTTAGACGCAACTATATGATGAATAATCAAACATAATTATTAGAATATTTAAAACATAGACAATGTGACAATATTTTCCAGGCACAGGTTGATGTGTATTTTTGAAAGACTAACTAAGGATTTTTGCTAATATTTCTGTTTTATACAAGGATGTTATATTGCTTTAATTCTCAGCAACAAAACTTAAATCGAATGCCACCTATGTGACTTAGCTACATGGGTGTACGAGATGGGGAGGGGGTTGTGGCACTCTCATCCCCCTTCACCAATAAGCAGCTAATTTTGCAATTCTCATTGAAGGGGAATGGTATTTTCAAAAGATTGTTCAGAGGGAGGGGGTATTTTTATAATTTTGGCAAATATCAGGGCAGTGGGCAGAGCATTTTCATAGGCAAATTCGAGGCAATGGCCTGCATTTTGATTTTGAAACAAAAGTTCTGGGCAGTTTGATTGGTCAGCCCCCATCCCCAAGAAAATGTTCTCCAAAAGCCTATCATTTTAGCCACATTCTATCAGTCCTCTTTAAAACTACTTACTAAATGCAATTCAGAATACCAAATTCCAAATTTAAGACACTGACAAGATATTGGAGCAGACACGTAAAAAATTATTTTGTTTTGAAAAAACATTGACAGAACCGTTCAGAAAACAAATTGGTGAAGTATAGTACTAGTACAAAATAATGTAAACATTAATCAATCTTTGAAAATATTATCAACCAAAATAAGTTGGAGCCTACTGGTGAGAACACCCCCCCCCCCCCCCCCCCCTTATTTCTCGTTGAGCCTCTGACTAAGACTGTTGGATACTCATTTTGTGAGCATCCCTGCGCCGGCTCTCGTGGTATCCCTGCGCCACTCGCTCTCGTCCAGTAATCGTTAACCCATTCAAACATAAGTGTGATTCTGTATATATATACTTTGTAAATAACCACATTTCTAATGGCTGGATCTTAATTTCCGGATTAAGAAATTTTCTTTCGTAAAAAATAGCTGGATTAAGTTACAAACGGGGCACAAGCAGAAGGACTACCATTTTTCATGATGACTTCGAATTTCCCTACACTCTGAAATCAGTTGGGTTACAAATTAACCCAAATCAAAGGGGTCAAGTGAATATGAACCCAGCTGATTTTTGAGTGTAGGTTATCTGAAGTATGAAATTCCTGCTTGACGGTCGATATAACTTCAAACAGTTGCACTGCCTGCCTGTCTGAAAGCCCGCCCGCTCGTCCGCCCGTCCGCCATCCGCCAAAAACCCGCCCGCCCGCCCGCCCGCCCGCCCGCCCGCAAGACCGCCTGCCCGGTCGCAATCAAGCACCCCGACCGCACGCCGACAGCCCACCCACTTGAGTGCCCGCCTGAGTGACCGCCCGCCCGCCCAATCGCCCGCCCGCCCGCCCGCCCGCCCGACCGACCCTCCCGATGCCCGCCCGCCAGCCCGCCAGCCCGCCCGCCCACCCGATGCCCACCCGCCCACCCGCACGGGGGAACGGTCAGGCAGCCGACTAATGATTTGTGTTTTAAGTGATTTGTCGGTGGCTGGTGCTGTCGAAATCATTCGTTTTTTCCGAAGCGCATACGTTAAAAAGCGAATTGTGTGTCTTCGCGTAAACACCGACGATTATCTGTCCTTGACACAAGAAATTATGTTTTTCTAAGGCACGCGTAAATACCTATTTCTTATTTCCACTTATGGGATAATCATTGGAAGCCATGCAGAAACACAGATACTCACTATTTATTACCCATTTGAGGTCAGCAAATAAATTGTAACTGAGAATTGAAGAAGATGTTTCTTTTCCACCCAAGAAATCGCGACCATGGTTAACCCCTTAAACTCTGACGCCTTGACTGTAGTCCTATTATACATAATGGAGTCGGAGAGTCTGTCTTGTAAATGGAAGGAGATTCAGTAGTAATGGTTTTCTATAGACCAATAGATCTGTAGCCCAATAGATCTGAACCCCAGTTGATATATAACCAATAGGTCTGTAACCCAATAGGTCTGTAGCCCAATAGATTTGTAGCCCAATAGATCTGCGGCCTAATAGGTATGTAGCCCAATAGCTCTCTAGCCCAATAGATCTGTAGCCCAATAGGTCTGTATCCCAGTAGATCTGTAGCCTAATAGGTCTGTAGCCCAATAGGTCTATAGCCCAACAGAACTGTACCTCAATAGGTCTGTACTTCAGTAGATCTGTAGTCCAATATATCTGTAGCCTAACAGATCTGCATCCCAATAGATCTGTAGCCTAATAGGTCTGTAGCCCAATAGGTCTGTAGCCCAATAGATCTGTTGCCCAATAGGTCTGTAGCCCAATACATCTGTAGCCCAATAGATTTGTAGCCCAATAGATCTGAATTCCAATAGATCTGTAGCCCGATAGATCTGTAGTCTAACAGATCTGTAGCCCAATAGGTATGTAGCCCTATAGGTTTGTAGCCCAATAGATTTGTAGCCCAGTAAGTCTGTAACCCAATAGGTCTGTACCTCAATAGGTCGGCAGGCCAATAAATCTGTAGTCCAATAGACATGTAATCCAATAGATCTGTAGCCAGTAGATCTGCAACTCAAGAGGTCTGTAGCCCAATAGATCTGTAGCCCAATAGGTCTGTAGCCCAATAGATCTGTAGCCAATAGATCTGTAGCCCAGTAGATCTGCAGTCCAGTAGATCTGTAGTCCAATAGATTTGTAGCCCAATAGATCTGTAGCCCACTTGATATATAACCAATAGGTCTGTAACCAAAAGATCTGTAGCCCAGTAGATTTGTAGTCCAATAGATCTGTAGCTCAGTAGGTCTGTAATTCAGTAGATCTGTAGTCAAATATATATGTAACCAAAAGATCTGTAGCCAATAGATCTGTAGTCCAATAGGTCTGTAGTCCAATAAGTCTGTAGCCCAATAGATCTGTAGCCCAGTAGATCTGTAGTCCAATAGTTCTGTAGCCCAATAGGTTTGTATCCCAATAGGTCTGTAGCCAAAAGATATGTAGCCCAATACATCTGTAGCCCAATAGATCTGTAGCCCAATAGCCCTGTAGCCCAATATATCTGTAGCCTAACAGGTCTGTAGCCCAATCGGTCTGTAGCACAATAGGTATGTAGTCCAATAGATCTGTAGTCCAATAGATTTGTAGTCCAAGAGATCTGAAAACCTATAGATATGTAACCCAATAGATCTGTACCTCAGTAGGTCTGTAGTCCAATAGATCTGTATCCCGATAGGTTTGTATCCCAATAGGTCTGTAGACCAATAGATCTGTAGCCCATTAGATTTGCAGCCCAATAGATCTGAATTCCAATAGATCTGTAGCCCAATAGATGTGTAGTCTAACAGATCTGTAGCCCAATAGGTATGTAGCCCTATAGGTCTGTAGCCCAATAGATTTGTAGCCCAGTAAGTCTGTAACCCAATAGGTCTGTACCTCAATAGGTCGGCAGGCCAATAAATCTGTAGTCCAATAGATATGTAATCCAATAGATCTGTAGCCAGTAGATCTGCAACTCAAGAGGTCTGTAGCCCAATAGATCTGTAGCCCAATAGGTCTGTAGCCCAATAGATCTGTAGCCAATAGATCTGTAGCGCAATAGATTTGTAGTCCAATAGATCTGTAGCCCAGTAGATCTGCAGTCCAGTAGATCTGTAGTCCAATATATTTGTAGCCCAATAGATCTGTAGCCCACTTGATATATAACCAATAGGTCTGTAACCAATATATCTATAGCCCAGTAGATTTGTAGTCCAATAGATCTGTAGCTCAGTAGGTCTGTAGTTCAATAGATCTGTAGTCAAATATATATGTAACCAAAAGATCTGTAGCCAACAGATCTGTAGACCAATAGGTCTGTAGTCCAATAAGTCTGTAGCCCAATAGATCTGTAGCCCAGTAGATCTGTAGTCCAATAGTTCTGTAGCCCAATAGGTTTGTATCCCAATAGGTCTGTAGCCAAAAGATATGTAGCCCAATACATCTGTAGCCCAATAGATCTGTAGCCCAATAGCCCTGTAGCCCAATATATCTGTAGCCTAACAGGTCTGTAGCCCAATCGGTCTGTAGCACAATAGGTATGTAGTCCAATAGATCTGTAGTCCAATAGATTTGTAGTCCAAGAGATCTGAAAACCTATAGATATGTAACCCAATAGATCTGTACCTCAGTAGGTCTGTAGTCCAATAGATCTGTATCCCGATAGGTTTGTATCCCAATAGGTCTGTAGACCAATAGATCTGTAGCCCATTAGATTTGCAACCCAATAGATCTGAATTCCAATAGATCTGTAGCCCAATAGATGTGTAGTCTAACAGATCTGTAGCCCAATAGGTATGTAGCCCTATAGGTCTGTAGCCCAATAGATTTGTAGCCCAGTAAGTCTGTAACCCAATAGGTCTGTACCTCAATAGGTCGGCAGGCCAATAAATCTGTAGTCCAATAGATATGTAATCCAATAGATCTGTAGCCAGTAGATCTGCAACTCAAGAGGTCTGTAGCCCAATAGATCTGTAGCCCAATAGGTCTGTAGCCCAATAGATCTGTAGCCAATAGATCTGTAGCGCAATAGATTTGTAGTCCAATAGATCTGTAGCCCAGTAGGTCTGCAGTCCAGTAGATCTGTAGTCCAATATATTTGTAGCCCAATAGATCTGTAGCCCACTTGATATATAACCAATAGGTCTGTAACCAATATATCTATAGCCCAGTAGATTTGTAGTCCAATAGATCTGTAGCTCAGTAGGTCTGTAGTTCAATAGATCTGTAGTCAAATATATATGTAACCAAAAGATCTGTAGCCAACAGATCTGTAGACCAATAGGTCTGTAGTCCAATAAGTCTGTAGCCCAATAGATCTGTAGCCCAGTAGATCTGTAGTCCAATAGATCTGTAGCCCAATAGATCTGTAGCCCAATAGATCTGCAGCCAATGGATCTGTAGCCCAGTAGGTCTGTAGCACAATAGATCTGTAGTCCAATATATATGTAACACAATAGATCTGTAGCCAATAGATCTGTAGTCCAATAGATTTGTAGCCCAATAGATCTGTAGCCCAGTAGATCTGTAGCCAATAGATCTGTAGCCTAGTAGGTCTGTAGTTCAATGGATCTGTAGTCTAATATATCTGTAGCCAATAGATCTGTAGCCCAGTAGGTCTGTAGCACAATAGATCTGTAGTCCAATATATCTGTAACCCAATAGACATGTAGCCAATAGATCTGTAGACCAATAGATTTGTAGCCCAATAGATCTGTAGACCAATATCCCATACATCTGTAGCCCATTAGATCTGTAGCCAAATACGTCTGTAGTCCAATAGATATGTAGCCCAATATATCTGTAGCCCAATAGATCTGTAGTCCAATAGCTTTGTAGCCCAACAGGTCTGTAGCCCAATAGATCTGTAACCCAATAGGTCTGTAGTCCAATAGCTCTGTAGCACAATAGGTCTGTAGCCCAATAGATATGTAGCCAAGTAGGTCTGTAGTCCAATATCTCTGTAGCCCAATAGATCTGTAGCCCAATAGATCTGTAGCCAAATAGGTCTGTAGTCCAATAGTTCTGTAGCCCAATAGGTCTGTAACCCAATAGGTCTGTCGGCCAATAGGCATGTAGCCCAATAGATCTGTAGCTCAATAGGTCTGTAGCCAATAGGTCTGTCACCCAACAGGCGTGTAGCCCAATAGGTCTGCAGCCCAATACGTCTGTAATCCAATAGATCTGTAGTTTAGTAGATCTGTAGCCCAATAGATCTGCAATCCAACAGATCAGTAGTCCAGAAGGTCTGTAGTCCAATATGTCTGTACAGTTATGTGTTTATTGTTTTGTCCACTCAATTGACTGCCAACTTCTGTTCTGAATTTATGCATACATGTTGTGAGGGTTAATGCTACTTTTCTCAGTATAAAAACTAAAAAAATTAAATAGGGTCAAAGTTTGTTGGCTCGAGTAAATGGATCATTTTGTGTGCTAGATGTCGCGAGTTTCGCACTCGACTTCTGTTTTTTGCTCTCCATCTGTGCCACTGTGCTTGCAAAGAGCTTTGTTGTAAACGTTCTGGTGTTTCAACACTTCTGAGGACGAATATGAGACGAGATTAACATTCGCCAAATCGTTAAGAACAGCAGATTGCTAAAGTTGTCAAAATATGAAGGTCACTAAATATACTCATATAAATGTACACTTGGTGTGCACAGATTACACTTTAATTCCGGAAAATGGAAATTTCTCGATCGTCGGTTTTGAAAGTAAGTCACGCGACCCAGAAAATTCACAGACCGCAATTGAGAATCAAAAGTTGCGTCACGGTTCTGAAAGTCAGTCCCGATACCTGAGAAATTCATAGATCAGAAATGGAAATTACAAATTGAGTTACGAAAACTTCGATTCCCGGTTCTGGTCTGTGAATATCCAGGGTATCTGGATTGGCTATCAGAACCGAGAATCATGACATCCCGTTCCCTGAATTAAACCCTGTTGGTCTCGGACCAAGTTGGCATTCGTCATAGTCTCAATCACTAGTGTGTACACTTTGATTCCCAGTTGTGGAATGCTAGTTTCTCGGGCAGAAGGGGCGGAAGCTCAAAAATGTGTTGGGGTAGTCACACCTTTCTGGGTACCGCAGGGGTGAAGGATGGAAAATAATTTTTCTTCGGGGGGGGGGGGGGGGCTGTCAATGTTGGTGGAACGGTGTATTCATGCAAAATATATATAGACAATAAACATATAGTGTGTTTTTTATATCTGTGTTATACAACGAGTTGAAATATGGTTTATTTTTTCGAGGCTTCGCCGAGAAAAAATAAACCATATTTCAACGAGTTGTATAACACAGATATAAAAACACACTATATGTTTATTGTTTTTATCTGATAACAAACAGACACCCGTCTCGTGCGTCTACCCGACTTATATATGCTTCCCACGGGCCTCCAAATAAAACCAGTCTACGAGACAAAAGAAATAGGACAAGACGCACAGAGTTGTGTCCCTTACATTACAAAATCGATGACGGCGATTGTAAAGTGCGATTGCACTTCTTGCATCATGTAACTGCGCTGGAACAAAATAAATTTCAACTATTTTATTAACAGTAACAAAACGGTGTTTCAGTAGAGCTATTCTTTTTTTGACATAGTTCCAGTTTTCTTCCGTGTTTTATGCTGTAGTCCCAATATAACAAATAATTTTGCGTTTGTTTACAATTTTTACGAAGTGTTTTTTTTTTTTCAGGTAGAGCAGACGAACTTTTAATTAGCGCAGTTCCGCGAGTACTTTTGATCGAGGCCGTGACTATAAATAGTTCGCAGTCGCCGCATACTAATTACTATTAACATTCAAGTAATTTCTACAATGTATTGAAGCAAAATTTTAGGTTGCCTTTATTGAAGCAAAATAAATAAGAAATGACACCAACAGAGGATTTTGACAAAGTGCAATAAGCGTACAATTAAAACCTGCCCTGTGATATAACGATGTTTCATGAATGAATGAATGAAAATGGAATTGAAAGAGGTCAGAGGTCGTTCGCATAAATTATAATTATATACAACACCCGTTGTATATACTTCAAGTATATACAACGGTTGTTATACTCTATGGTTATCAGATAAAAATTTATATACGCTACTCCTCACCCTTGAACCCACTCTATTTAAGACACTAACCTCAGCGTATTTATTTTGTTTTGTGTTTACGTAACCCTTAGAACCCTGGTGGTATCTTCCATATCAATTCAATGGCAGCAATTGGAAGAGGCCATAATCATTATTTGTGGGCGGACCAATTAATATTGTCAACATAAAGCCTCAGGGCTGCACGTTGAAAATATTGATTGGTCTTCCCCACACATTCACTTACCAGCTATCATACTTAATGAATTTATAAAGTATTATGTTCATGGACCGGAAAAGCGGCCTCTAGGGTTCAAAGGGCTAATCATAACTTTGAAACCGTCCTTTGAAATATTACTCGCCATTTGGAGCTTTCTATTTTTATTCAATAAAATCTTGAAAATCAATGTGATCATATATGTATAGGTGATGTGTAGTGAGCAGAGGGGTTGTGTATGTTATGCCGTTCGGGTACCTATAATTGGTGAAAAAAGTCGGGTGGGAGGGCACGTGCTCCATGTGCCCCCCCCCCCCCCCCCCCGGCTCCGCCATCCCTGTTCTCGGGTATCGGGACTGTCTTTCAGAATCGTGAACCGCGAAAGTTCCGTGTCCTCGATTAAACCTTAGTCCAGATCTATTAGTGAACTGTTTGCTGAAACTGGCTTATTAAGTGCTTTGTCTTAGTTCTTTGAAGATTAACTTCGACACAGCACTTAACCCCAATTGCCTACATGGGGGCACGATGACGCTGTGTACTAAGGCGTACTGTACATCGATGGTGTGCATGTCTTCAACCAATCTCACCATGCCTGTGCCGCGGTGCAGAGTTCAGAGTTACGATGTTGGAGAGCTGACAGCTGCTCGTCGCTGCTCAGTGGTTCTCTCCGGGTACTCTGGCTTCCTCCACCTGTAAAACTGTCACCGACATGATATGACCCTGGCTGTTAATGTGTCGTTAAACCCTAATTTAAAAAAAACAAAAGAAACTTCGACACAGTTTTCGGGATTAGCTTTTGATCACATTCCTGTTGGGTTTTTCTGATTTCCCCTTCGATAGTCAATAACAGCCTTCCTTTTGTGTCTTCAAGTGATTTATTTTTATATAACATTTAAGCTTCTTACGTCTCCACTACTCTTCTAAACGCATCAACAATAAATCAATCATAATGGAATACTCGTTGAAACCCTATAGAATCGATCACTTACGCTCAGACATATAATATGACACCAATCTGAAATAAAATGATTGATGTAACGTCAAATATATTTCAGACATTATGCATTGGTTTTTTTTTGCAAGCGTGTGCCTAGAATTGATCATACTGACCTAGAGAAGGTCGTAGTCTGTGTACAACATCGGTCTTCAAAATTTCGTTGTGTGAGAACCAAAGGTTCCATCTTCTGCTGGAAGATAGAACTTTATGGTTCTCACGTGACGAAATGATCATTTATAATTGGCCTTTTCAAAGGTGTGAGTGGTTTTCCAACCATTTATTGTAGTGCTCAAAGCTATCGTTTCAATCTGTGCTAATTATGAATGGGAAACAACTACCGCTGAGAGTTATCGCTCACTGGGAATTTATTATTATTGTAATGGCGGATTGCTAATTAAACGTGTGACCAAGGTCACATACTATGCACAATGGTTAATCGAGACCGTGACAGTTTTACGGGTGGAGGAAGCCGGAGCACCCGGAGAGAACCACCGAGCATCGACGAGCAACTGTCAGCTCCTGAACATTCTAACTCTGCTCAAGCTCAACTCCAGCAGGGTTACAGCGGTTGAAGACATGTGCACGATCGACGTGCAGTACGTCTTAGTAGATAGCATCATCGTGCCCCCCATGTAGGCAACCTGGGTAAAGTGCCTCGCCCAAAGACACAACGCGGGTCGTCCCGGACAGGGATGTGTGATGGCATTAAATGTGATCGCATTTTTGAGGTTTCAGTGCAATCTACACAGCATGTTCATTGTTCGTCCAGCGTCGATAGAATCCTAAACGGACCCCACCATCAATCTAACATTATATTTATTTCTTGTATTGTTTACTTATTGTGGTTTAAAGACACTTTCAACAGTTAGGATCATATCGTGTTGGAGAGTTTTACGGATGGCGAAAGGCGGAGTACCAACAGAGAACTACCGATTACAGGGGAGAATGTTATTATTTCTGGGGGTGAGGGTGTGAGATGGGGAAATCTCACCTGAGGGCACGAGGTTTGGCCAGACACGAGGCTTGCCGAGTGTCTGGACCAAATATCTTGTCCCGAGGGTGAGATTTTCCCATCACACACCCGCCCCAACAGGGATAATTTATCCCCCCCACCCACCCACCAAAACAGTCTGAAGTCATTATAAGTTATTCTGTTTGTTTACAGGGGATATGGTCTCACGCTCCCTGCATGAAATTTATATTCAACCGAGGCGTCAGCCGAGGTTGAATATATGTTTTGTGCAGGGAACGTGAGACCATGTCCCCTGTCAACAAACAGAGTAACGTATATGTCCCGTTCTTACACAAGTAAAATTGAATTGGAAGCGAATATTAGAAAGCAGACGTTGTTTCGGTAAGGTGTTAACTTTTATCATAACAGACTGGAGTGATTTCCCTTTATTCAATGATCACGTACGCAATCAACGGGGCGAGATGCTCTCGATTCATTTCAGTTTTTGTTACAGTAAATTAATGAAAAGAGACCTTATAATCTAATCGGTTTTATAAATAATTACCCATGTTTACATAACTAATCTTTTTGTACGTAATAACGGTACTTTTGTGTGTATTTTACTTCAGTTAAATGTATTTGTCTCAGTTGATTTCAAGTGAAAAAAGACATTGCGATGAACCGTTGCTCATGGCAACGAGACGCTTTCCTTGACAGTGGACATAAGAATAGCTGACAGTAGACATATGCGCGTGCCGGCGACATAAAATAAAATCAACGAGGCATTGACCAATCACTGCAAGGTATTGCGGTTGGTATCGAGACATAAAAAGTAATTCAGGGGCAACTATATCGAACAATTTTGTTGTCCATTACTGAAAAAAACCTGATTTGCTTATCGGAAGGAGCGAACAACAGTTCGCGTTGTGCCCTTGGGCAAGGTACTTAACCCCGATTATCCACATGGGGGCCCGATGACGCCGTGTACTAAGGCGTACTGCACGTCGATGGTGCGCATATCTTCAACCAATCTACCCTGCCTGTGCTGCAGTGTGGAGTTACGCTGTTTTGGGAGCTGGCAGCTGCTTGTCGTTGCTCTGTGGTTCTCTCCATGTACTCCGGCTTCCTCCATCCGTAAAACTGTCACCTTGGCTGTTAAAGTGTCGTTAAACGATAATAAATAAATAAATAAGCCAGTATAGATTGATCACGAGGGTGGGATGCGATAGCTGTCACGTGGGTGGAGTGAGACAGGCATATCTCTTCCAGCTGCATCACACGACTTTATAGATGTCTCAGTACCTTAGTGGTGGGAGAAAGTACCGTCCTCTCCAACACACTAAATCGACACAAGTAGGGTTAGCGACGGCTGAAGGCAGTTGTATCGTTGTCATACCCGAGCTCTTAATACACAGCGCCATCATGGTCCCTCTTGGACTATGGGGGTTGTCTTGCCCAGGGACATAACGCAGATATTGTGGGCCATGATCGGACCATCGACCAACCGATCTCATGTCAAGTGCGAATACCAATGAGTCACTACGCTTCCTCGCCTTGGATTTATTTCAAGTTTATTCCATCAGGATTGGCGAACAAGTTATACAACGTACATTCCTTTCCTTAGCCCAATGGCGCGAGTGCATATGATGACATTCGTAGCTTCTTGGCCTCGCTCCTCTCAAACACTAGAAGCGAAATTTATTCTGCATTTAGTGTGTTTTTCTCCGCACAGTGGACAGCCACTTTACGCCCCCATCGGATAAGACGGTACGCTTTGACAGCATCAAACCCGCAATCAATCTGCCAGACACATCAAGAAACTTCCCTAACGAGGATCGATTCCGAGACCCTGGCGTGAGAAATCAGCACACCATTCCGTCTCCGGCGACATGTTGGAATCGAAAAAATAGCAACACAAATAATGGATTCACTATCATGAGGTATTGTGAAGAAGCAGTAACCCTTTACCTAACACGTAAGATAGACGACACTTGCCAACAAAATTCTTGAATGCCTATTTTTTTTTTAATTTTTTGCATAAAAACATAGCTTATGATCCCTCATTGGAACGAGCTCAATGAGCTCGTTCCAATGAGGGGTCATAAGCTATGTTTTTAAGGCAAAAAATTTAAAAAAAGTAATGAAAATCGAAAGGTGATTTATATGAATAGAGCTGGCCGGTTTTGGCCGTGTAGCTGGGTGAGGGGTAAAACGGAAGTGAAGTTTCCATTTGTATGCAGTAAGTCATATTTTGTGAATTCTGTCATATTCTGTGAAAAAGCATGTTACTCCGTCAACGGTTCAGTTAATGAGTCTCTGATTGCACTTGGAGGTACATCACCTGTACATTACCTGAAAATTAGAACAAAATCTATGCTTTCTCACTGAATACAAGTTTTTCTGTCCCTTTATGTGTATCACTCATCGCCTGTTTGGCTGAAGCGGTCGAAACAAATACCAATGATGTCGTCTAGTTTAAGACATGCAGGTAATAAGAGCTCGCGCTGTTGTTTCCAGTTTGTTGCACGAACAAAATTCAGGTGCTAAGAATGACCTTTGACCCCAACTTGATCACGTCGACTGGAGAAACTCCAGCTAGCATTGTTAAGCTATCTCCACCTGGTATTCGTATTATAGTTAATACTAATAAACAATAAAAAGGCATCTTTCGTACCAGTGGAGTAAAGAAAGGCAAATGGGATCACAAAAAGTCTTACGAATGCTTGTAAGTGCCCGCAAACATCTGGTGCAGCAATTACGGTAAAATGTTATTCCATATTTCCAGTTTCCGCCCACATATTATCAACATAACTGGGCACAGTGGCGTAACTATAGGAGTGTAGGGATGTGTAACACTCCCCCCTCTTCCAATACGTTTCAGTCGAGACAATTTCGTCTAGAGTCTAAGATATTAATTCTCTCTTGATCGTAAACATGCACTTTATTAAAAGACCTAATTTGATACATGGACTTGTGTCACACATACAGTCGTTCATACAAATGCTATGTAGCACCAGATTCAGCTGTTGGGGGCCTGCCTTGTCCAAGCAGTACTAACAAAGTGAGGCCGTGATGATGTAGCTGGAATATTACTCCAGTGATGCTTTGCCGAGGAACACTTTTCCGCTGCTTTTAACTGAGAGGGAACGTCATTTCCACGCAACTGCCAGCCCTGGAATTGCTTGATCTTTACGAATATCCAAAACACTGTGCAACTTGCAGGACGTAGGGGTTCTCTCTGTGTTTAACACATCGAGAATACAAGTTTTCGTATCCCAGCAGTATTAACCTATGGCCCGCCGAATATTTTCAAGATATTTTTCATCATATCTAGTCATGGCTGCTCTAAAGCAGCCATGACTAGATTTGATGAAAAATGCATCCAAAATTGAAGAAATCATTGGTGAAAAACCTATTCAGTTTACAGGGAGAAAAATTGGTCAAAATGTGCCACAATAATACTTATTTCAGTGGCAAGAGAAATCCTGTCCTGGGCAGGAATATCCTCTAGCAGCGTGGAAGGATTTGAGTTACTCGATTTACAAACAATAATATAACATATAGATCAGATGTAAATACACAAAATGACGTCAAGAAAGTGGTGTCCTTGGTTAGTTACACACGCGTTTGTTTTGGCTTGAAACTGAAGCATGTCTCACCAGAGCGACATTTCCACGTTAGTCTCATAAGACGGAGGGAGGGTGAATCGTCTTGATTATCGGGCTATCAGAGTAATGAATTCCCATGAGGATTCCCGGCAAATAGTCGATGATTGTTGAAATGATTCCCTGAGGTCTTAATTCGGAATGCATTACTGCTTATTTGTCAGTCGGGACTTCACCCATCACCATTCGGTCATCTTCGCGACGACCCTGACTGGGCATAATAATTTCTCATCAGTGGTGATTGATACGTTTTTTGATCTTTCTGATGGTTAACTCTGAAACATTTTCATCGTTAATATGTTCAGTCACCTCTACAAATTTCCCAAAAATTTGAAAGATGATTAAAAAAAATAATATAAATAAATAAATAAATAAAATTTAAAAATAGAGGTTATCTACACTATTTTTGTGAATATCGGGAATTATCTCATGAGTGTGACCTGAAAGTTTTATTTTTCACAAGCGCCTGCGCGAGTTAAAAATAATACTTTCAGATCCACACGAATGAGATAATTCCAGATATTCACCAAAAACAGTGTAGATTTTCTTTTTATTATATGCTACTTGACATTTTACTGTGCAATATTCAGCCCAATTTCACTGCAAACAGTTATGTTTCAGGACGACGTTCAAGGCAACGTCATGCGCCGAAGCGTAACGTCATTTAGGATCGTACTGAAAAAATTCACCGTGTGGACCTAAAAGTATTATTTTTCACCCGCGCAAGCGCGCGTGAAAAATAAAACTTTCAGGTCCACACTCATGAGATAATTGCAGATACTGACTAAAATAGAGTAGATTTTCTTTTTATTATATGCTATGTGACATTTTATTGCACAATATTCAGCCCAATTCGATCCCAAATGCGTACCTTTCAAAACAATAACAAAGATCACCTGATCGTTCCTTCAAGGCGACGTGATGCGGCATGGCGTGACGTCATTTAGGAAGCTACTGAGAAATATTTCTCGATATCTATCGAGTCGATAGATATAAAGAATTATTATGTCTCAAAGTTAGTTTGTCCAATCAAAATGCTGGAATACCTTCTAAAGATTCCACCGTATCGGGTTACTCACCTGATATTAATTAATATCAGGTGAGTAGCCGCCATTACTATTTTGATGCAATTCCCCTAACTTCGAATTTTCAAAATCTGAATTAAAACAAAATAAGAGAATTTAGGTTCCGAAAATATTTTCAAGATACCGTATTTTGTGATTTAAAACATTAAATATGTAAAAAGATGGGCAGAAGATAATATTTGTAGTCTGAAAAGTTCTTTGTTTTACGACTCCTTCAGTCACTGTTTGGATCGGGTTTTTGAGGTGAATAGAAAATGTGTGTTGCCCCTGTTGAGCCCTTTGATGATGAAAACGAACATTTGTCCAGCTCATCAATGCCAAAGGGTGCTCCTATTTTCAGAAATTGCAAAACCGGCAACATCAACATCACTATAAATAATAAATGAACAAACTTGTTTTTGAAACATTCCGATCAAACAGAATTAACAGAAAGTCGGTGTGCGTTTCAGATTCAACTTCAAAGCTCAAGTTGCGTTATTGTTATTGTTTGCTCTACAGTAAAAAAGTGATTTTTAATGTTCAAAACTGCTTTATTAGTCCTTTTTAGGTAGTAACAACAGTAAATGTACGCAAGGGGCCTCCAGATTATGCCGAGTTGGCAAGCAGCACTGATCTCAGTGGCAAGCAGCGATTCGTTTCATTTGTAAACAAGTACGGCAATCGCCCTTCGCCAAGTGATGATTTGTTTATAATTACCATGGTTACACGTACCGGTGCCTGTTACTGTTCATGATTCTGCGCGGTGCTATCAATAGTGGTTCCTGAAAAATAAATTCCGGGGCGTTGTTTGTTTATAGAGAATATTATTAATCGCTTGATTTACATGGACTTTCGACATAATAAATATGTTACATGGCGTGTAGCTGGCTGATACATTTCCATACAAGGCGATGAGTGTTCATATCAGGTGAGGCGAAGCCGAACCTGATATGAACACTCATCGCCTTGTATGGAAATGTATCAGCCAGCTACACGCCATGTAACTTATAATATCTTTTAGATAATTTGCGATAATTCACAAGCTAGCATATAATAAAAAATAACGGTAAAGAAACAAAATCAACTGTACACACCTGGAAGATAACAACAGACTAATTACATCGAAAAAAAGAAATATCAAACAAATTGGCGTCAACATTTTTAAACATTCGTCGTCTACATATTGTGATCCAGAGTTCGTTAAAATTCAAAAACAACAGGAAAACAAAAGGTCAAATTTACCTCTGACAATTTAGAGGATTACAGTTAACCTTTCTCGATGGTAGAGTTAAGTAACTCTTTGCATAGAGCAAAAGATACTGTCATCGGGTTCTATGAAATACACTACAGAATCTTGAAAAATCTACCACAATCATCCCGACAGCCGATGGTGTAAATTAATGCTCCAGAATATTTGTAATTTAAACATAAAGACAAGGTGGATAGACCAAGTGAGGGAGTTAATAGAGAACTATTCAATGGAGATCTCAGACTTAGAAGTGGGCACAACCCAGGGTAAGAAAATCGTCAGAGAGTCATGACGGTTTGTAATATGATTTGGCTAGATGGGGTCAAAACAAAAAGATCTTTGGGTGACCTGCGTCATAGAGAAACCAGATTTTGAAGAGTACCTTGGCGGCACCTTTGGGGGTCACTGCTATTCAAGATGAGGTCGCTGGAGTTGAAGCTTAGGGCAAAAACTGTGAAAGACAATAAAAAGGAACGCCAAATGTGTAATCTAGGCTTAGTGGAGACCCTGGCACACTTTCTATTAGAATGTTCAAAATACCAGTCTAACAGAATAAAATTCACGAGGATTATGACGAGAAAGTGGGACGGGAGAATGAAGGACATGTAGTTGATAGGTGACACCCATGTACAGCTAAAGGTACCAGCTACTTTTCTTCATATTTTCTATGGAACACTCTCAGTAGGCCCAATGACATCTAGAAGTAGTTGACTGGTTCTCCTCTCCAAAATGGGTTTAATACAACTTGCAAGACGAAGGAGTGATTGCTGATGTTAAACTACTTTCTTTTGCTTGCTGTATTGTGTGTTGGATATTTGTCGCACGCACGCACGCACGCACGCACGAACGCACGATCGCGCGCACGAACGCACGCAATTCCAGTCTTGAAATGGTTGGGATGGCGTTCCCTCTCAGCGCACGCACGCACGCACGCACGAACGCACGAACGCACGAACGCACGAACGCACGCACGAACGCACGCAATTCCAGTCTTAAAATGGTTGGGTTGGCGTTGTTTCTCAGCATTTCCCCAGGAAAGCCTCATTGCAGTGAGCTAAGCGGCACTGCACATTGTTGGTATACATGACTTCAACCAATACTAAATCTGCTTGTTCTGGGTTACGTAAGAGTGTCCAACGGTTAATCGATAGTTGGTACTGTTGCCAGTTAATTCTCCCCGGCGAAGTAGCCTCATCTAATATTGTTTTCTCTTCGCCGTGTATGACACTGTATCTGCCAACTAAACGTCCTGTAACTTATATTACAAATGGATAGAGACTCGGATGCAACATCTAGGATGCGCCCGGAATTTTGTATTTAGCCGCAATCAAACAAACCACTCTGCGAAATTATGAAGTTACCTTAAAGGTGGGCATTTCAAATTACTCAAGGCTGCCAGACATCCAGTAAACTTTTTCGTAGTCAGCAGATACTACTCTTACACACTCCATCGAGTAAAACACTTTGAACGCCACTTTGAGGTTCAGTGCACTGGTGGCCGCACTAAGGTTATTGTCTGGGCAAAATGACAGGTAAGTAAATCAGTCTATTGGAAAGAAAAATCATGAAGTAATCTATTGAATTATTTCTGAATTGAAGATGAGGACTGGTTGTTGATTTGAAATATTTATCATCTCACACGTACACGTTTAGTTACAAGTTGTGTTTGGTGTTGTGCATGTTGGCAGTTTTGTGTGTTATTTTTCTCGCGTTGTCGAGTTTTCATGGAGTCCTCGCTGTGTCTCAATAAATAATGCGCTGATGTATTGAGTTATCACGTCCCGTTATTGAAAAAAGCATCACTTCCAAGTTTTCTGAAAGATGTGTGAAGGTTGATTTGCAACACCGATACCACCTCTTTTTTAATTCCTATTTTTTTTTATTTCCACGGTATAGCTTTATATGCTGATGTGGCGTCAAGCCACAATAAATAAATAAATGAATAATACTTTATCGAATAACTAATTTCATCGGCATACGAGTGGGTACACAAGGGTCACTTCCTTATACAGACCTAGAAATACAGGCAAAAAGTGTTGTATTGCTTTTCTATGTATTTGCTACACCAGCATGCTGTTAGCGGCTTAACAGAATTTCCGCCAAAACAAACACCAACAACTAACGCGCGATCTCGCTATGGCGAGATCGCGCATTAGTCTTTAATGTTTAATGTGGCATGCCGCTTACATCTTCACAAATTTGATGTTTAATTTCTGAAGATGTAAGCGGCATGCCACACTGTTCATATGTGGATACAACCCGCAACCTTTGAGTCGAATTAGATGAACTTAGTTCCAAAGATTGTCTGGTCTGACGTGGAAAGCATGCGTTATCAGGAATTGTTTTTATGTTATATTATTTCGTACTAACCTGTTGTTCGTTCGCGTATTTTACAATTGGAATGCACATCACGCAACCTACATTGTCGTTCGTGGGTTATTTCTATGTCTGCTTATATATTCGAGTGACCTCATTGAAGTTCCCCGACTACTGCAGTAATGTTGTACAAAGGCGTGTAATTTTCCAAAACGTTCGTAAGTGCATTCTCAACTCTGCGACCCGGGATTCAGCTGAACTGTTCAGGTTGAGCGTCTATACCCCTCAAGATGCCTCATCCGACCTTGTTTCTTATATTAAATGTCAAATAATGAAACGGAAACTGGGTTCACATCTCTACTTGCGAAACGACGTGAAGTTAAATGCTTATTCCCCTGTCCTTATTTTACAATATTTACCACTTAGTTTGAAAAACCAAATCGCATGGGTCATTCTCTCATGAGACCATTTTTAATTTAAGGTGGTTCAAAAACAAGAATAAGTAGCTAACTTCACATCGCTTTCACGAGTTGTACCTGGTAGTTCTAGCCACTGCATGGGCAGGTTGAGCCCAGGTTTTATCAGCACCATAAATCTGTGTGCTTGTTTTGGTTGATCGGTGTGGACAGTTAGATCGGACGTTCTAACAATTGGTAGTTATGTGGCTATTTTTATGGATGGGACTACGATAAAATGCATGTCCATTATATTAAAACAAGTGATTTTGGGGAAATTTTTTGAGGTGGTAGCAAACCCTGACCCTACCCTTTACTGACCCTAACCCTACCCCCCCCCCCACTCCCAAATTTAAACCCCACCTTAGACTAATGAAAATTCAATATATTCCTAGTCTATTTTAATTAAAATGCATGTCCATTGTATTAAAACAACTATTTGGGTGAAAAGTTTTTGGGGGTGGTAGCAAACCCTAACCCTACCCTCTACTGACCCTAACCCCACCCCACCCCAACTCTAAACCCCACCCTAGAATAATGACATTTAACTATGTGACTAGTCACATAAATGGTGGTAGTCACCTAACCCCCATTTCTACCAACAAATAGCCACCTAAACCCCATTAGTCTGTCCGTTTTATCATTGTAAGTGGTTATTTTGTATGGACGCGTATTTTAAGACTTTTCTGAAATGTTTTTCTAAGTTGATATTATTAGTTATCCTTGTGTTTTCCAGGGTGTATGGGAATTTACACTGGTTTGGGAACTCATACACCCTGAGGCGAAGCCGAAGGGTGTATGAGTTCCTAAACCGGTGTAAATTCCCATACACCCTGGAAAACACAAGGATAACGGATTTATTTCCAAGAAATTTTGGTGTACTTGATACTTTAACAAATTGTGGGGAAAAACTGACAGAAAATTTGTACTTTGTAAGTTTCTTAATAAATAAAACCAGTCAAATATGGATGTCATTGGAACTGGCTCAATGAGCCAGTTCCAATGACATCCATATCTGTAATATTTTATTACACATAAATATTAAATTTCCTGTATTTTTATTTTTGTTCTAACATAACTGAGCATCAGGTATGAATTAATATTTAAAAACTGGTACTTTTTTTAGCCACATAGCCTGCTATTGTATATTCTTGTTTTTACACCGTGGTCAACCACGGTGTAAAAAAAAACACTGTGAATTGGAAGTTACACCGTACCTCTCAGTCAATCAAAATGCAGTATTTTGTTTCATTTGGAAATAAAAGGACTTACCAAGTCGTTCTATCGAGATACGTAAGTCACTGTAACGACTTATCTAACTCGTCATAACGAGTTAGCTAAATCATTATGACGAGTTACTCAATCTTATAACGACTTTTAAGTTAGTTAAGGCATTATAATGACTTTCTATATCGTTATGACTGGTTAGTAAGTCGCTATAACGACTCAGCTAAGTCGTAATAACGAGTTTCTAAGTCGTTATAGCGAGTTAGTTAAGTCGTTACACCGAGTTGCTGATTTGTTATAACGAGTTACATATCTATGCCGCGAGGCATTGGATTATGTTGTTATTAAGAGTTCTTTATCTCACAGAACTCCAAAGTAGAGCCCCCAAAGACATATATATTTTGGAACACCCATTAACAGCATTTTATTACACATCCATTCAAAATTCTAAACTCTTGTATTTAACGGAATAGCCATTATGACATAAATGATTCTGTATTCAATCGGTGATGTACAAGCCGGAACCTTTTCCCCAGCACCGTTCATGTTTCTTTCTGATCGAGTCATTGGTTACGCTTCCAAAAGTTTCTAAATTTCGTTATACAATCATCGACCGTCTGTCGCATAGTGTGAAAATGAAAACGTCCAAAGCAAAATAAAGTCGGTTCACAAAAAAATTAGTTAGCCAAAAATGAGATAATATTTTTTAAAAACCCAATCATTTCCAACTAGAACATTAACCCAGTTCCGTGGCCATCTTGTTTTGTGGATCCGTTATATCTAAATTGGTCAACTTTATTTCGGTAAATCTTCGTACATCTTGACTTGCTTCGAACTTCTTAAAATGTTGTTTTGCAAATCTGCACAAATTTGTTCTTTTGATTTAACTAACAGTAATAGCCACCAAATGGTTTTTCGTGAATGGGCACCAGTCGAAGAGAAACAGAGGTACGAATTTCAACAAACAATGGTTCCAAAAAGGCTGGTTTGATTTTTTATCGATCCATTTGATCATTACAGCTTCAGTCAAAACAAACAGACTCTTCACGTTTGGGTTTAAACATCGGAATTAAAATTTGTTTATTTAAATGAATTTTAATGCATGGGTTGTGTAATAAACACAGAACGCGATGTGTGTTTGAATCGGTAGGTGTTTCACATAACTCGTTGGAATGGCGTAATCATATTTCGCTTGAGCCATAGGAAATATGATTACTCCTTTCCAACGAGTTATATAAAACACCCACCGATGCAAACACACATCGCGTTCTGTCTATTTATTGAAATAACTTTTCAAAACTCAGCACTCGTGTCACCGGAAGTGTTTGTATTTCATTTCCCATCTCCCAAGTATAAACACAGAACGACACACGCGCGTGAATGGGTTAATCGATATGGCACAAGTTCCAGCGTTGCAGGATAGAACGAGAGGCCGCAGGCCTCGAGTTTTATCCTTTCGCGATGGCACAAGTGCCATATTGATTAACCCATTCACGCGCGTGTGTCGTTCTGTGTTTATTATACGCCTCTATGTCTACAAAAACAATTATTAAAGGACATTCAGCAATTCATTTGACAATTATCAACAACAAGAACAGATTTTATCGCCACCCAGATTTGCGAGGGGAACTCGTGTTACTATTTCGTCCCCTGAGTTCCAATGTGTTCTATGTGCCTAAAGGCACATAGAACGCATTGGAACTTAGGAGACGGTTTTTAGCTATCGCTTGGGATTCAGAGTGTAATTGCCTTGCACGATTTGTAGAAAATTCCAATGAAATTTCGTTTCTGTTTAAAAAATAGTCCGTTAACGATTTCCGTTCCGCACATATGTGCGGAACAGACTTCATTTTCCGCATGGTTTAGTGTTGCTGTAGATGGGAATTTCAAAGAACAGGCGTGTTATAAAATCTTTTCCAACACTTATAAATGTTAATGCTGTTGTCTATCTCTCTGCCTCTATTTAACCGGTACACATCTCTGATTTTTTGACGAAATGTTATTCAAATATGACGCCTATGGGATAAATGTGTCTTGGGGATAACACAAACTCCGATCAGTGTTGTCTTCCCACGAATGGCCTCGATATGCACGATACATTACTGTCAAACTTGTTCAATCTGTAAGATTCTTGCAGATGGCAATTGCTCCGAATTAATTACTCGAGAAGAATTTTAAAAATAACATTTCATGGATCAATGACAAAAGGAAGTTATTTATTTATTTATTTAATTATTTATTAGGGTGTAACGACACATTAACAGCCAAGGTCATATCGAGTCGGTACCAGTTTTACGGGTGGAGAAAGCCGGAGTACCCGGTGAGAATCTCCGTGCAACGACGAGCAGCTGCCATTATCGTAACTCCGCAATGCAGCACAGGCAGGGTTAGATTGGTTGAAGACATGCGCACTATCGACTCCGCAATGCAGCACAGGCAGGGTTAGATTGGTTGAAGACATGCGCACTATCGACGTGCAGTACGCCTAAGTACATGGCGTCATCGTGTCCCATGTGGACAGTCGGGGTGAAGTGCCTTTGCCAAGGACACAACACGGGGAGAAATGGAAGAAAATAAATAAATAAAATAAAACTACTGCTTCAGTCTGGTCAACACTTGCAGGTTTTTGAATACAAAATGTCCAGGTCTCAGTACATCAAACAAAACTCCAATAGTTTAATACTTCTTCAGATACATACACAGTTAAATGTCGGATACCGATACACACAAACACTATTATCACCTGCCCCCACCCCCACACCTCCCACCTGACAGGCACAAGAACAAGTATTATTCGAAGCCTTGCATATCAACGATGCGACATTTGGCATGATAACAGGCTGTTCATTCATTTGAAAACCCTTACCTCCAATGTCACCTAATCCTTATTTCTTGTGGTTTAACGACACTTTCGACAGCCAATGTCACCCCTGTTGGGTCACCCAGTCCTTCACTGGTATCCAGCAAACCTCGCACACGTACACCCTCATTAATACATTCAGCTGCCAGCGGATTGACGCTTATGCAACTTGTGACGACGATTTATATCGACAAAAAAACAACACTTTTGGCGCTTAATTCTCAAGCGGATATTTTCAGTGAATGGATGCTATTTAAATGATCAATCAAATGCTGCGTTGTAGGGTCGGTGGTGGTGAGGGTGGAGGTGGGGGAGAGTTTTTCTGGGTGGATATGACACCACCATTTTACTTTTTTTCTGTAATAAATGAGTGTGCGAATAAATAGACAGAACGCGATGTGTGTTTGAATCGGTGGGTGTTTTACATAACGAGTTGGAACGGCGTAGTCATATTTTGCGAGAGCCGTAGGCTCGAGCGAAATATGATTACGCCATTCCAACGAGTTATGTAAAACACCCACCGATTCACACACACACATCGCGTTCTGTGTTTATTACACAACCCATGCATTAAAATGCATTTAAATAAACAAATTTTAATTCCGATAATTTAACCCAAAGGTGAAGAGTTTGTTTTGACTGAAGCTGTACTGATCATATGGATCGATAAAAAATCGAAACAACCTTTTCGGAACCAGTGTTTGTTGAAATTCCTATCTTGTTTACTAACAGTAATAGCCACCAAATGGTTAGGCTTGAATGGGCTGGTGCCCATTCACGTCTAACCATTTGGTGGCTATTACTGTTAGTAAAAATATAAGTACAAATATGTGCAGATTTGCAAAACAGCTGGGAGAAACGTTTTTAAAAGAAGTTCGAAGCATGTCAAGGTGTACGAAGATTTACCGAAATAAAGTTGACTAATTTAGATATAATGTTATCCACAAAACGAGACGGCAAAGGGACTGGGTTAATGTTCGGTTGGAAATAATTGGGGTTTTTTTAAATATTATCTCATTTTTGGATAATTTTTTGTGAACCGACTTTATTTTGCTTTGGACGTTTTCATTTTCACACTATGCGACAGACGGTCGATGATTGTATAGGGAAATTTGGAAACTTTTCGAAGCATAACTGGACGGTGCAGTAAAAAGTTCCGGCTTGTATATCACCCGTTGAATACAGAATCATTGGTATCATAGCGGAGATTCCGTTGAATACAAGGGTTAAAAGTTTAATGGATGTGTAATAATAATATAGCATATCACGCTTCTTCAGTATCTCGCTGATAAATACACAAGAGTATTCCATCATTAGCCCCATTCCGAAGTACCCACCTGTCTTGTTTTTCAAAACAAACCCCTAGTTTAACCCTTTACCCAACGCAGACGATATCAAAATCTCCATATTGTGGTCATGAGACAACGAATGATGCCGAAAGTGACTTTCATTGCCAATAAATAAATAGAGAATATGGAATGAGTGTTTTTCTCACATAATATTTATGAAACGAGCCTAGAATTTTCCGTTTTGGCGAGCCTCTGAATACGACAGATAACGTAAATTCTCCCTACTGAAATTATGCAAATGTGACCCAGTTGTATTTTGTTTAGCCAATCAAATTGTCCAGTTTTGAAATTGACCAATGAAAGCTGTCAACTCTAATTATGAAAATGTGGCTCAGTTGTATTTTGTTCAGCCAATCAAATTGTCCAGTTTTAAAATTGACCAATGAAATTGACAGAAGGCTTTATTTATCACTGATTAATATGAAAACAAAATATCAAATGTTTTAAAGTGAACAAAACAGACGAGTTATATGATAAATAAATACAGTAACTGGGAAGTAAAGCTGCACTCTCCAAAACTCGGTGCTCCAGGCGCGGAAGAAGAAGGCCATATGCTGAAATACTCATATTGCAGACATGCCTGTGCTTGTGTAGGGCCGTTGGGAGAACAGGGTAGCTGGGGTATTTACCTCGGGACCCTGGACTTTGGCCGAGAACACATAAGCCGATTAGCTGGGTGTCAAGTTTCTACACCTGTTTCATTCAATGTATGAAAACAATAACACTTCGGGATTTTTGGGTCGAGAAATCAGGGAAACTGTGCCATTTGAGGTCCAGTGAACAAAACCTTCCTGCGGTCATCATCAGTATCTCCGCCCACGATATGGGAAACCTATTCTAGTGCTTTCCACCCACCTCGCAACCTTGTGGGTTGGATGGTGCGTTCCACTACTGAATGAACCAAATGAACGGGGAGAAGCACGTGTTAGCAGATCCCATCGCGCCCAGTCGCCCGCCCTACCACCCCTAATTCAGCAGCCTCTGGGAACAAGTCTACACTTTTAGTATGTGTGATGAACAATGAACAGTGTGGGGCGTTATATTGAAGGCAACTTGGGTAAGATTGGTGCTGATATAAAATGAGTGCAGCAACGTCCGGTTAGGCTTTGACCTAGTTGTCCCACCCGTAGGTGATGGGATTGAGTTCGCTTATTTCCGTTCCTTCAAATAAGGAAATGTATTAACTTTGTTTTCTTAAGATATGAGATTATTTCCTCCTCAGTACAAACCGATATCATATTTATGTGATTGGAACAGCGAGTGTCGACCAACCAACAGGCAAAGTAACGATTGTTTAATAAAATTTGTGATGCTTGGATTCACAAAGTCAGACTATGGCAGTAAATATACTCATTTGTAAAGCACGGGTCACTCCCCAGTTATTAATAACGATCGACTTATCACAATAAATCAAATTTAATTGATTTATTGTAACACCTTTTTCAACACTAGGCGAGATCGGGGAATCGAATAGAAATAAACTGGTATAATTTATTTTGTTTACTGTTAGATTTGTGTTTCGTTTGCTTTCTTTACTTTTTATCTACAGTACTTCTTAACTGGTGGAGTGCTATATTACTTTTGTAGGTCTACAATTGCTATTCAAAATTTGTTTATTACAAATTATTGGAGAGTGCCCACGGGCACTCTCCAATAATTTGTAATAGAACGAACATATATAAACAAAATATTATTTGCACTTGACGGAATAGGAAACATGAGTAAGGAAAATGTTGGTTTTTGCGCTGGTACCCTCATTTTTTGAAAGCCGTGACAGAGGTTTCTAGCACTTTACCAGATAAGGTGTAGCTTATAAATTGTATTAATAAATAAGTTAACAATAGTTAACAGACAAAAGTCTCCGTGAAGCATCCATTTTTTATTGTTATTCGATTTTTTTTTTTTTTGGTGGGGGGGGGGGGGGGCTCAGTAGGTAGAGATGCATGCTGCAAGCCGAGAGGTCCTCGGTTCGAATCCCACCTGCAGCAACCGCGTTATGTCCTTGAGCAAGACACTTCACCCCATTGCCCACGTAGGGGCACGGTGACGTTGTGTACTAAGGCGCAGTGCACGTCGATGGTGCACTGTCTTCAACCAATGCTAACCCTCCTTGTGTGGAGTTAGTATGTTGGGGAGCTGACAGTTACTCGCCGTTGCTCGGTGGTTCTCTCCGGGTACTTCGGCTTCCTCCACCCGTAAAACTGTCGAGGTCATGATTAGCCATTGTGCAGAAATATGTGACCTTAAACACCAATAAATAAATGAATATTCGATTTTTCTCCCCAAAAGGCCATGTTCTCATTGCCGCACTGGCCTTCTTTTCTTTCTTTTTTTTTGATTGATGGTCCTTTTTTGACTAAAGGCAACAAAAATCATTCGAGTAACCTATCTGGAGCTAGAATGTGGGTGGGAACAACTTTCAAGTAGACGGAAAAAATCTAAGCTCGACCAGTTCCATTTATTTATTAATGTTTAAGGTCACATATTTATGCACAATGGCTAATCATGACCGTGACAGTTTTACGGATGGAGGAAGCCGGAGTACCTGGAGAGAACCACCGAGCAACGACGAGCAGGTGCCAGCTCCCCAACATCGTAACTCCGCACTGCAGCACAGGCAGGGTTAGATTAGTTGAAGACATGCGTACCATCGACGTACAGTACGCCTTAGTACACGGCGTCATCGTGTCCCACACGGGCAATGGAGACGAAGTGTCTTGCCCAAGGACACAACGCGGTTGCCGCAGGTGGGATTCGAACCGAGGACCTCTCGGCTTGCAGCCTGCACCTCTACCTACTGAGCCACCGCGCTCCCAAACCAGTTCCATAAAATGTACCATAAACTCACACCGCCCTACCTCTACAATCTTCTCCCACGGCCGGTTTCAGCGATACAGAGCTGCAGTATGGGAAATTCGGATAACCTGTCATTAACCCCCCCCTTCCCCCCGCTCAAAGCATAGTACGTCAAAAATCTAAAAATCTGTCCTGCACTCAACTCTCAAAGCGTGGAATGAACTACGGGAACAAGTTCGGCAAACAAAAACTACCATGGGCTTTAAAAGCCACCTTAACAAAGACCTCGTAACTCGGCCATCATATTTTGACCCCTATTATACCCGTAAAAGTCAAGTTATCCATTGCAGAATAAGGTTGGAATGTAGTAACCTCCAAGCCCATCTGTTCAAGAATCATTTATCGACTATAAATCTATGCCAATGAAGGTTAACCGAAACTACAGAACATTTTCTTTTTCATTGTACTGAGTACAATCATGCTCGAACAGAAACGCTTGGTAACCTGACAGTGTCTGTCAATCTCGATACTCTTTTGTAAAGCTCAGAACTGTATAATGAAGCAACTAATATTACAATCTTCGAGACTGTACAGGAATTTATTGAGATAAGTAAACGCTTCACATAAATCTTAGCTCCCATTAACCACGACGATTATATTTTTTTCTTTTCCACAAACCTGTTTACTTAAATGGTCAGTCGTTATCTTCACCAGTCAAGGCCATTAGATTACACGATGTCGGGGCGCATTGTTACCAAGACAATGTGGTTTTTTTTTGGTATTCGGAATCCAAATTAGCTGATACATCTAACCCAATCAACATGGCACGCAACGCATCCCTTTATCCTCTCCGTTTTTTTCATTTTAAAGTTGAATAACATTTACAGTATTATCATGTAATGATGCAATATATATCTTGTCCCAATGTCCCGATAAATTCTGTCTTTCGATTGGCTAGAATGTCCTGGACAAATAGCCATGGCAAAAGATGCACCCAACATCCAAGGTATATGAGAGCGTGCAACATCCAGGGTATGAGTGCACGCGAAACATCGGGGGTATATGGTTTAAATGGAAGCTTTCCGAATTTGCTCGCCTCGAAATAAAAATCGAACCCAAAAAACGAAAATAGTCACAAATATCATCAGATTTCCGACAATTCAATCATAAAAATAAAATAAGAGCAAATAATTCGTCTCCTGAGCACCAGTGCATTCTATGTGCCAGTAGGCACATAGAACACATTGGAACTCAGGGGATGATATGTCAACAAAATACTGTTTACTCGTTTCCTTAACGACCCAAAGGATGTAACTCTATCCGTTGTCTTCTGTGATTATAAAAACAAAATAATTATCACGAATTGGGTCCAAGTGATTGTGGAGCTGAGAAATGCGTCCACAAATTTATTTCCACTATATTTGTATTGGTTTGAAACGGGAAAAAACGTTATCTCCGCCAACATGTATGGTAAATGGAGATTTAATACCTGGATGTCTCATTTAAACACTTCGCCTCCGGCTCGGTGTTTAAAAACCGACATCCGGGTATTAAATCTCCACATACCATACATGTTGGCAGAGATAAGTAATAATGACAATAGTTCACCTCCCTTGACAATCAAACGTAATAATTGTATTTTAGCTACCTTGGAGACGACCAACATAAGCTACTCAGCTTGATGTGGAATCCACAAATATTTATGTTCTAACTATAGTTATCTGTACCTTTGTTTAATTTTCTATGTACGTAATATGCTTGTTTTATAGTTACATGGGGTTTTTTTCCAAATAGATACTGTTTAAACTAAATAATCTATGATGATTATGTTTTCTTTATTTAAGTCATGACATTTTCGGACTACTGGGGGTTTATCCTAACAGTATGGTTGTACCAGTTTCATCAGTACTTCATTTCTGATGTGTGTTATATCACGCTCGGGCGCCAACGATGCACCATATTTGCAGGTGATGTACACTTTTTATCGTGCTTATAAAATACCAGCGGAAGGATATATTTAAAACTTTCTACGCCATCCCTATAGCCTACATGGGCTCTAGAAATTAATAGATACATCCTAACAGCTGATATTTAAGGGGTGCGACAACTGACTGGTTAGTTTTATTTAACTTCATAACTGTGCCTATCTGATCTCACAAAAAGACTGTTGAGTGGCGTCAATGTTGCGATTGCCATACATTAGAATCAAAATGCTTTCGCGCATGGACGATGTGGAACAAACCCCTTTTGACCCTCAGTAACAGAATTCAGTTTCCAAATTTTGGATCCACATCATCGTGCCTGGGCGGGGAAGGGAGGAGGAGTGCGGAGGTTAAATCTTTTGTTTCCATGTAAGTATAGTCTGCCGCTTGTTTAGCGTTTGTTTTTCTTTTGGTAATCGAAATGGTTTCGCGCGCCGAAGGTGCGCAGGGACGCTTTGGGGCAAGCCCCTTTCGACCCTCAGTAATGTTTGGTGTCTAGATGTCAAGGCGTGTTAAAGGAGGAAAAGGAAAGGCGGAAGCTTATCAGCGTTTGTGCTTTCTTTCTTAGAGGTGGCTGTGATGGTGATGCTGGTTTTGAGTCTTGTGGATTAAATTGTTGTTTCCTAATAATCTCTTGGGCCGCTACAGTGAATTTGTCTGAGTTTATCCGATATTCTTCGTTTTCTGCCATGGACTTCCTGTATTCCTTTATAGATTCCCGAGTGCTTTCTAGAAATGACGACAACGGCGGCTGGTTCTCTGTATCTCCCTTGTCCGAGCTTTCCGGAAGAGAAGGAAGAGGAGAGTGAGGTGTAGGAGGTGGCGAAAAAGCAACTTTCAGTTCCATCTCAATCTCCACAGGACGTTTCTCATCCAATTGAATCGGCTGGGGAGCCGGTAGTGGGTTGGGCGTGCTTGTGGGGCTGGGAGGGGAACTGTCGACTGCCTCCGGAACCTCCACCACCCCACTCCTCTCCTTCTTTTTTTCCAGGAAAACCTCCAATTGTCGGGCGTCCCTACGCTTGGTTGATGGACTCTCCTTCCTGTTCTTCTTTGATTTCTCTTTCTTTTCAGGGCCTCCTGACCCCCTCAGGTGACGACCAGTGTGAGAGGGGTTCCTCTCACAAAAGGTGCTACCTCTCCCTGAGAAGGGAGGTGTGTTGGTCTCGTCGATGCTACATTCCAAGGTCAGATGGCCGCTCTTGCCAGTCTCCTGGATAGTTCAGGTGATTACAAAAGAGACGCCCAGAGCTGAGATGGTTTTCCTGAGTCTCTCTGGTAATTCCAGTGGTGACATGATGAGATGTTCACACTCTGGGGTCAGAGGTGAGAATGATGATAACGTCTGACATGAACCGAAAATGGCGTCTGTGAACCTTCTTTTGGTAGGGGCCTTCATCTGCTAATAATTACATTGTTAATGTAGTTATACGTTTTGGATCCAAATACTCAATTCCCATTGGTCAGCTGGATGAAAACGTCATGACCAAATGTAATTCATTTTCCAATGAATACATTTGGTCTAACTTTGACCCGCATTTACGGTAGCGCGCAGTTGACAGGATGTAATTCGGGCGGTGTTTGGGCGGGTTGTTTTCTTTTAGCGCCTCTCGCAGTGATCAACTCCGCTGCTGTTTCTTTGGTGACATTTCCCAACTGTGGCATAAAGCCCGTTACTAAAATACTCGTTTCCATTTTCGTTCAAGTTAATAATTTGTGATATTTCAAACAACTTACAAGAAATGTCAATCGACAGTGTGAAATTATTTCAGTGATTTTATTCTTGAACTTGTTTCATAGGTGATTATAGTTTACTGATATGTTAAATAAATTGTTTTGAACATTCCAAGTTTCGTTGCGAAAGACGGCAATTTGACAAATTTGGGTCAATGCTGAAAACCGGCACTCAACTCAGAGTTGTGCGCTTTGTCTATTGTGTGAGGGTGGTTTTTCGCCTCTTTCGTTCGTACACGTTTTATTTCGTCTTTCTGCTTTGTTGTTTGGTAAAAAGTTGTTTAAACAGTTACGGAATGTAAATATAAGAATTGAATGCAATTTTTATAATCATTATTGGAGTATGAACGTGTGGGAATGGGTACAAATTGTATATGAAGGGATTCATACAATTTGTACCCATTCCCACACGTTCATACTCCAATAAAGATTATAAAAATTGCATTCAATTCTCAAGTATAGGCTTCCTACATCACTATACGTCGTGTTTTGTTCATAACTCTACGTCGTATTATTTTCATCGCTGTACAGCGTGTTATCTTCGTCACTGTATATCATCTTATTTTTATTACAGCATATTGTGTTATTTTCATCACCGTACATTGTGCCATTTTCATCCGTGCACATCGTGTTATTTTCATCACTACATCATGTTTTTCATTATGTTATTTTTATCACATTATATGGTATTATTTTTATCGCTGTATATCGTGGTATTTTCAACTCTGTACAATTCTTGGACGCCAAGGTGTGAACATCAACCACCACTCTGTTGAAATCATGGAAACACCTGACAACATTAAGAGAGCACTGCCAGCACTGAACGCTTCTTGGACGCTCCACTGAATCCACCGTGAGCAAGATTAACCACAGCAAGAATGAGTTTTCTACAGAAGCTCCTGTGAATGTTAAAATGTCTGAATGTGGGTAACACCAGAGACTGGACCATCCATGTTACTAGTGATACCTGCCGGGTGATTTTGGATTTTCCAGTATCACCTTGAAGGGCTCCTAATAAGAAACCCTACCAGAAACCAGCAGCCAGACCATCAGCCTCTCTGGGAGTGGTAGTCCCGTTGCCCAGTTGGGCTATGGTCCACACCTGGAGAACCCTGTCAGGGCTAACCTCAGAAAGAATAAGAAAAAGGACATATTGAAGTCCAACATCGTCGGGGCAACAACACAAGCTCACCACTTAAATATGGAACCACAGTCCTCACCGCCAAAAATCCAGAAATCCCCATCTACACTTCCACCTCCGCCAGAGCTTTTCAAGAAATGCACATCTTCTCACAAACACGGCCGTGGATATTTTGCATTTAAATTACCTCCCCTATTCACAATCATCACAATATAGACCGTTTCTAGAAGCTCTCAGTATGGGCTTTCCGGGAGAAAACTGCACACAATCAAAATCTTACAATATCACACAAATACACTCAGCTGAATGACACAGTTGATGGGTCAAAATGTTTTCATTTTGGGGATTAATTTTCAATTTTCGTGCATCGGTAGTGATATTCCTTATTTCTCCACTGAGTATTTTACAGCATTAGATGAACATTCTGACAAATAAAAACATATGGGCTTCTTATTCATTTTTTCAAAAGACTTTTTCAAAGCGAATTTACAAAAAAAACTTAATCTATTGATGACCAGCAAAATGCAGCTCCCAAACAGGTCTGGGTTAGTCATTACACACTCCCGTGTGACCTCGACCTCCAACTGAAATGAACTTGACAGGAAACAGTTTGAATCAAGACCATGAACAGGTTATATGGGCAATATCACCATCAAACTGAATTATTTACTAAATCCACACCATCACAAAATAAAACTATAGACCAAAATAGCTATTTTGCTATATCCATTAACCCCGGGTATGACCTTTTAATGGGAAACGAGATCTAAAGAACACCACCAAATCAAATCCACTTCTGGGATGCACGTCGCATCCCCAAGTGCTGATTCTGTTCTAATGAACGCTTCTCATCCTCTCACTTGGACCATCCAAGGATGGGAGCGTTCAACTAACGGTGGAGTTTGGAGTTGAAGGCACACCAACACTCCTTTGTAGAGAGGTAGCACCTTTTGTGGAAGGACCGCCTCCCACACTGGTCCTCACTCGATGGAGACTGGATCTTCTCTGGACTTCAGAAAGAAGAAAAGAAAAAAGGGTCCCGCAGCCAGATTACGAGATTCCTGCCAACTGTCGGAGTTCTTGAAGAAGATGAGGAAAGAGGAGATGATTCGAACGACGATCTCCCACTCCATACCTCGAGCCCCAGACTTGACAATATCCAGTAGCTCGCTTCACCTCTTATCGGAGCATGAACTGGAGGAGAATGGTGATTCTGAAGTCATGCATAACGCAAGCACGACTCTTTCCCTTCATGGGATTGAGTCGGAGAAGAGCGGCTTGATCTCGGTGCCTGGGAAGGATGTGGAGCATGGTGTGGTCGGAGCTTCGTCCCTGAATTCCTCTCTTCCTCGAAACCAGAGTTCAGACGAGGTACTGGCTTCTTTGGCAACAGACAGCGGAGGAGACCCTCGAGCAGGTGGTGGCCAGGTGGACATTGGAGGCAGAAACAAATCAGTGACAAAAGGAACACGAGGAGTTGTGGTGGGAATATATGGAAGAAAAACGAAAAGTAGAAGAAATGATAAAAAGTATTCAGGCACACCTCTCGACAAAAGAAACAGCAAAGGGAACAAACCCAAACTCACCATCGGGGGCACCACCCAGTGGCGTAGCCATGGGGGAGGCTAAGGGGGGCACATGCCCCTCCCTCATGTTCACCCATATAGGGAACATGAGGCAAAAATTTTTATTATCGTTTGTGTCCATAATTTATAAGTTGTGAAAGGCATCAATAATTAGGCCACATCGTGGCCTAATTATTGATGCCTTTCACAACTTGTTAGTTCACATTGTGGCCTAATTATTGATGCTTTCACAACTTATAAATTATGGACACAAACGGGCTCAGAGTCAAGGAAATTGTTCTTTTGTCTCGAATTTCAAAACTTTTACCCGAGGAAGGTCCCAGGACCCCTCTCCAATGAAAGGGGGGCACCCTCTCTTGTGCTCGCCCACATATTGCTGCTGTAGGGGTCGGATGATGCAGCGGGTCATATTCTGTATGCCACCCCCCATCCCCTAGATATTATTTTTTGCCCTCTAAATTTAGTATCCTGCCTACGCGCCTGGCACCAACGAAGAAAACGAAGAAACAAGCACACCGCCACTAGGGCCGAAAGGGGCTGAACAACCCCACACCTCCCTGCGTGCCTTCGGCGCTCTGAAACCATTTCTTTCTGTACACCTTGTTATTTTCATCACTGTGTATCGTGTGACTGACACATGGACTTATCAGTAAACTTCTTGAAATTACTGTTATAAAATTCATTTGTATGAAGAAAATAACATACACTTTCCAAAAACTCAACACTACCTGCCTTGACCATCTTTGAAGGCAATTTTGGTCTCCTAACACAGCCTTTTCGTAAATTTTTATGTATTATTTTTTACTCGCCTCGTTCTGACAACAATGAAGCACCATTTCACATCGATTGATCCGACCCGGTTATAGTTGAATGTATGCACCGTGGAAAGACGACACGAACACCTCAAAGTCGAAGTGCTAATGACAGATCACTTCGGAAACTTTATTCTTTTGAGAGACACGGTAAATAAAAGCTTCCAATATACAGTACGTGGAGAGTGTATTACCACTAAATCACCCACAGAATGGAGATTCCATCCAAGCAATAATTGCAAATTTGCTGCAAAGCATAACCAGCACAAGCAAGGTTTCAGCCAATGGACCTCCGGGTTAAACCCGAAGGTTCATTGGCTGAAACATTGCTTGTGTTTTTTGTCGATGTGTATACAATTTGAAAGTTATAGCTTGGGTGATAACCACACTCTGTGGGTGATTTAGTTACAATCCACTCTCCACGTACTGCAATAATTTGGAAGTGTCGTAGAATCTGAGGCATTCTAAGCCAAACACTTGCACATTTAGGAGACGAAAGTTTTGGTAAGATATGCTCAACATTTTTCTTCTCAGCTTGAGAAATGACACATGGTCAAAAAGACAGTTGCGAGCGTCACTGATTATAACGTCCAGAGTGCCGCATTTTATGACTGATTCTACTTTTGACGCCGTATACATATGATAATCGTTGTGTCCATATCAGAATCATCAAGTATTACAATCGTTGTGTTCATATGGTAATCGTGGTTCCATATTATAATCGTTGTATTCATATTATAATCGTTGTATCCATATTATAATCGCTGTATCCATATTATAATCGTTGTGTTCATATTATAATCGTTGTGTTCATATTATAATCGTTGTATCCATACTATAATCGTTGTATCCATATTATAATCGTTGTATCCATATTATAATCGCTGTATCCATATTATAATCGTTGTATCCATATTATAATAACTATTATAACCGCTGTGTCAATGTTCTAATCGTCAAGTCCGTATTATATTCTCTGTGTTCATATGATGACCCTTGTGTTCATATGATAATCATTGTGTTCATATGATAATAGTTGTGTTCATATGATAATCGTTGTATCCATATGATAATCGCCGTGTTCACGTGATAAACGCTCTGTTCATATGATAATCGCTGTGTTTATATGATAATCGTTGTGTTCATATTGTAATCACTGTGTTCATATGATAATCGTGGCGTCAATGTTATAATCGTCAAGTCTATGTGACAATCATTGTCTCTTCATATGATAATCGTTGTGTCCATATTATAATCGTTGTGTTAATATGATAATCGTTGTGTCCATATTATAATCGTTGTGTTAATATGATAATCATTGTGTCCATATTATAATCGTTGTGTTCATATCTTATAATCGCTGTGTCCATATTATAATCATTATGTCCCTACGATAATTGTTGTGTCCATATTACAGTTGTTGACTTCATATGATAATCGTTGTGCTAATATTATAATCGCTGTGTTCACATTATAATCGCTCTGTCCATATTATGATTGTTGTGTCCATATTGTAATCATTGTGTCAATGTTATAATCATTGTTTCCATATTATAATCAGGGATTTTACGCTCCAACGTGCATACTGGACCGAGGTAATTTGTATCTACTTTTGTCTAACAGCAAGACACGTTTGTTGATATCACACTGTGTCTGGATTGCTAGCTGACAGAGTCAGTGGTGCAGTGGTCTGCGCAAAACTTCTAATCGATGGTTCGTGAGTTCCAATCCAGCGAGGAGTCGTTGTGTTCATGGCATAAACCCACTTGTTCGCATCGAACCAGGAGCACACAATGTGCTAAACAGTGTGGCCTATTGACGCTACACCGTTCGCTATCCGTTGTGAATGGAGCTAGAGCTTCGCTTTTGATCGGTTTGTAAGTTCCAGTTGGGACCGACAGTGTCCTTCCAAATACTCTTATCCTTCGCTCGTAAATTGTCTACACCCAAATAATGAGTAAGAGTTGTATGGATTGATGACATTCAACAGACATGGAAGAGAACATAATTGCTTACCCTTTACCCAACGAATCGCCTGCATCCGCTCGCTCGCGTAATCTGCAAATTCAGCAGCTGAAAAAATATTACTTTTCGAAAAATTTCAATAAAACCATATCATGTGACCCCTCTTTGGAACGAGCTGGTCGAGCTCGTTCCAAAGAAAGGGGTCACATGATATGTTTTGTTTTTTTTAATTTTTGAAAAATTTAAAAAATGATATTTAAAATAATAAATTTTGAAATCGTCTGTGTTAGGTAAAGGGTTAAATAGTTAATAGATCCAGGTAACCAAAATCTAGAAAGAGAGTGTTCCTGGACTGGTATTTCAACATCACTATGCGGATGGGTTAAATAACTGGCTAAACATGACCTGGTATACTTATGTTGCTGCAACGGTATAGCAGTAGATTCTGAAAGTGACACTGAACACCAGTTAACATAATATATCTATGCACCGTTCGCATCACTCGTGTTAAACGTTGTGTACAACAACTTTATGACTTAAATACGTTACATTCTAGGTCTGGTTCGGTTTACTTGAACGTGTTGTGAATGCAAAACAGCATGGCTCTTGGCACATCATCTGGCATTTTACCCAACACGAATAAAAGACGATGCTTTCAAATAAAGAAAATTGAGTTCACTTTAAAAGAATTTTTTCTATGCACTCATTGGGAGCGCGGTGGCTCAGTAGGTAGAGGTGCAGGCTGCAAGCCGAGAGGTCCTCGGTTCGAATCCCACCTGCGGCAACCGCGTTGTGTCCTTGGGCAAGACACTTCATCTCCACTGCCCGCGTGGGGGCACGATGACGCCGTGTACTAAGGCGTACTACACGTCGATGGTACGCATGTCTTCAACCAATCTAACCCTGCCTGTGGCTGCAGTGCGGAGTTACGATGTTGGGGAGCTGGCAGCTGCTCGTCGTTGCTCGGTGGTTCTCTCCGGGTACTCCGGCTTCCTCCACCCGTAAAACTGTCACGGTCATGATTAGCCATTGTGCATAAATATGTGACCTTAAACATCAGTAAATAAATAAATAAATACTATGCACTCATTCTCATCAGCGAGACCAAACATCGACAAAACCAACATCAATAGTTCTGCCTTTTTTGTGATGTAGACTATCTTTGGGCTGAAGATTCGATTTATTGTTCCACAATGAAATAAAGTTTGATTGTTTTGAAAGTGTGTTAATGAAACTGGTGGTGGCAAAATCTTCTATGCTGGTAAAGCGAACAGTTTTTGTCTCGAACGTATGATGGGTCATTTGGGTCAGGAATATATGTTTTCTATAAGAGTGTTTAACCCCCTGCACACTGATGTCGAAATATCTAAAGTTCAACGTGCAAATTTTTCCCATAATGCAACTAGAAATTTAATCAATTCAATCTTGTTTGACAGAGCTCATTGAGCTCTGTCAAACAAGATTGAATTGCTTAAATTCCCAGTTGCATTATGGGAAAAATGGCTACTTGAAATTTGGATATTTTGACATCAGAGTGAAGGGAGTTAAATCAGTACAAATTCATTTATGTTGGAAACGATTTAATCCAAAGAACACTCAGATACGACCCCGGAATGTGATCTGAATAAACGTTATTTTTCAAGCAACATGGTTTAACGTTACACATAAATAACACATAAATAACCATTTTAATACACCAGTTACATACAGATTATCACCACAGTGTGTGTGTCCGGGAATTCAGATCAAGTCGAGTTGTAGGAATAGAATAGTATTTCGACGAGCCCGTTAGGGCGTGTCGAAATGCGATTCTGTGCCTACAACGAGACTTGATCAGAATTTCTGGAGACACACACTGTGGTGATGATAAATTTATCTCAGAATATTGACCACAAAATGTGTTATAAAACTATTTTAAGAGGAACTTTTTCATTTGCCTTATCGATGGAAATACGCAAATTGAAAAATAAAATAGCGTTCATTGATCTCCATATCGAGGTCAGTGATGACGTTACACTTCAGAGAAAATTACGTCACCGGGATTCACTTTACTGAATACTGTCTTGCGAAGTGGAGCAGCTGCGTGTTTCGTCAACGTGAATTTGGTTGTTACTTTTGCAATAATTTTTTTTTTTTTTTAATAATTTTTAATTTCAGCAGATATGTACAAAAATCGTTTTTTACAAAGTTTTTCTTTTTGACAAACAATATAATATATATATGAATAAATGTACATAAAATAATACACAATTTCAGGTTTCTTTGATGAGTTCTGGGTGTTTTGAGGAGATAATACAAGTGTCTGAAAAGAGGGTGATGAACAGTGTGTACTGTCGTGACCAAAAGGTCTTAAAATATAGGGGAATGATTTGACCTAAGAGGGGATATTAACGAGAACCGTGGGTTCGACTAGCCCCCCCCCCCCCCCCCCCCCCCCCCGTCTCATTTAGAGGAAGCTATACCAAGAGGTCTTGTAGTTGCATACATCTCTCTTGAATGCACTTTGCCTGTTTTGACGAATATTTATGAACGGACATTAATTCTAACGTACGGTATACCTTTATCTGCTCTAGGAAGCTTTTGAATACAGGTGTACACCCCCTCACCTTGCAAGAATAAATAAATTTTTGGAATAGTAGTACACACAGATTAGCGGCTGCTGACGGTACTTTCTGGTTTGGGAAACCTAGAAGCACATATTGTGGAGTAAGAGGGAAGGACAGGGCACAATTAATTCGCAATTTATCTTGAAGGTTCACGAGTATCGTCTTGGAATGACTGCATTCGAAAAACAGATGCAAAAGGGTTTCTTTTGTATTGCTGCAGAAGGTACATAGTTCCGTTTCAGGCAGTTTACTTTTAAGCAGTTTGGAGTTGGTATAAATCGATCTGTGCAATATTTTGTATTGGAGGCTTTGAAGGTAGGGGTTATCACTAATAGTAAAAGAATTCTTGTATATCGACTCCCAGTCTGTCGGATGGAGGTCGATACCCAAGGACTCTTCCCACTTTTTCTGGGATTCATAAGGTCTCGAAGCAGCTAACTTTAAAAAGATGGGGTAGAAAGTTTGGCACGTTTTCTTCGACATATCCAATAATTCAACGTATTCCTTTCTTATGGTTGGGATTCTACGTGTCTCTTTTATTGCTTCTTTCCAAGACTTTGGTATTGCATTAATTACTCCTTGGTAAATTGTGAAAGGCGTCTCGAGGTTGTACTTTCTTGAAAAAAGAGGGAAGCTTAAAAAGCCTCCTTGCTCACTTAAGAGATCGTTGATAAAAAACATATCCTTTCTACACCATTTTTTAAGGAAATAGGGTCGGTAATTGATTTGTATTTTTACATTATAAAATAATGGTTCACACAGAATATCTTCAGGGGCTGGGGTAGCATTTGTATCTAGTATGGACCATATGTGTACTACATTCTTCCAAAAGGTATTTAATTTTTCTCCAACCTTTAGAAGTCCTTCCTCGTGTAAATACCAAATTTTGTAGGCGCCTTGATCTTCAAAATCGTCTAAAACCAAAGTTTTCCAGGGTGCCAGTGTGCCTGGGTCTAAAAGCCTTTTTATCCAGCTAACTTTTTGAGAGTAGCTGTACGTTTTTATATCCAGGAATTTAAGTCCTCCATATTCTATCAGATTGATTAATGTACGGCGTTTCACTTTTTCGTTTTTGCGCGACCAAAGGAACTTGTAAAATAGAGTCTGTAGTCTGCATATAATATTTTCAGGTGGATCTGGGAGAACTGTCAAGCAGTGTATTAGCATTTGGAGAGCAAGGGTTTTAATAACTACCGTTTTGCCAATAAGTGTCAGATTTCTGAATGACCAGTCACAAAGAAGTTTTTCAATTTTTCCCATCTGATTAAGGTAGTTATTAACAATGTAATTCTCGCTAAACAAATTATATTCGATTCCTAAAATTTTAAAGGCGTTATTGTGAATCCATTTAACATTTTGCTGTGTAGGAGTTTCTTTACCACAACCCCGTTTTGCCCCAATCCATATCACCTCGGTTTTATCAAAGTTTACCTTTAATCCAGAAATTTTTGAAAACGAGTTCACTGTTTCGAGAGCTATGTCTAATGAGTGTCTGTCGTCGCCCAGAAAGAGGGTGGTGTCGTCCGCGTATTGGCTAATCAAATATTCGGAGTTGTTTATTTTAATACCATTTATGTCCGGGTTATATTTTAGTGCTGCGCTCAGGATTTCCGCACAGAGTATAAACAAGTAAGGGGAAAGTGGATCTCCCTGCCTCACACCTCGCCCCAACATTACTTTTTCAGAACAATGCCCGTTATTTAGAATATAACTGTAAATATTGTTATAGAATGTTTGAGCCCATCTGATGATCGAAGGACCAAAGTTTAAAAAACGTAAGGTTTTCAAAATAAAGGACCACTCCAGGGAATCAAAAGCTTTCTCGAAATCCTGTAATGTTAAAATTCCTGGAATTTTGCAATAATTACTGGTGAATTAAATATCCCTCTTGGTGTAAAGGTTTATTATATTTTAAAATATGCCGTTCATCGTTTATTGAGGTGGAGTTTTCCACATTTCAAAGCGAAAGCTAATCCTTTAACTTCAAGAGAGAAGCCTCGACTCGAGTCGAGCGTTCAGGAAAATCCCAATAATAGGCTACAAACGAGCCCAAGATGCCGAAAAGTGCGCATAATTTAACTATTCGTTGAGTTAACTTCCCCACTCCAGTGACATGTTAGCATGCCGTGCATAATAAATACGTTACAGGGCGTTTAGTTGGCAGATACAGTGTCATAAACGGCTCAGAGAAAACAATATTAGGTTCGGCTTCGCCTCACCTAATATTGTTTTCTCTGAAGAGAAAAACGCGAAGCGATCGAAAAATGATATTAATGCCGTTGTTTTGACAACAGCAGAATCACGCGCTTGTATCAGGGGCCCTTGATACGGATTCGGAACAGGGGCCCAGATACATTAAACTTTAATTGCATAACAGTGCAAAAACGCCCCGATTGTGAGATAAATAGAGATTATTACCATTATGTGGATGTACAAAATATGTATCCAAGTCGAGCTCCGGGTTCTAAGGGCAGATCACGACGAGTCGAAGACGAGTCGTGATCTACCCTTAGAACCTGGAGCGAGACTCGGATACATATTTTGTACATCCACATAATGGTAATAATAATTTTATCTTACAATATATTGGAGATAAGTCAAGAATGTAGACGAATATATAACGAACTATTTATTCGTACGGATGAACAAAAAGAAAAAAAATGGAACACGCGCGAAAGGAGCGTGCTTGTATCCGACCCCCTGATACAAACATCTGTATCAGGGGGTCGGATACACGATAGTTGCGGAGTTAATACAGACAAAATACATGTTGATTGTAAGATAAATTAAAAGAACAATTATACCTAATATGTTTATATTTACAGCCCATCAGAATTAAACATTATGTACTCTTGATGACACTTCGTTTCAATGTGATCACATCTGTATGAGTTACACCATGTCCAAACAAGAAGAGTGTTGTCTGAAAACACTCACTGGAGACTCTCTTACATTATGGACTCTGGGATTCACGAAACTGTTGCGTTTCTATAGCAGTTTTCTCGAAACATCCGGGCGATACACCCTGGATTACATCTCTGGTCACTGCGCCCTACCAAACCTATTGAGAAAAGCCTTCTTCCCAACATGCGTCAAGATGGCTGTTTACATCAGCTTCATGAACACATTTTCCAAACGTTCAACCTTATTTCCTTTATGAAACAATACATAACAAATTCCGGTCTCAGCTCACATATACCACGAAAGGAGAGAAAAATTCCATTCGAAGAGATGACAGGGTGTTGCAGAGTATTACTATGCTGGTTGTAGACGAGGTCAGATAACTCCATAGTAAACTTAGAATGAGATGCAGTGACTTGAATGCTCATAAATTCGAGCGCTTCTTAACAAATGGCCCTAAATGTTCTTGTGGAAATGATTATGAGGATGCAGCTCACTTCATCTCATCGTGTCCTAACTTTTGCATCCAGCGTCAGTCTTTCCATCTAAACATCGAGAACCTAACAAATAATATCAGTTATATTCTGTACGGTAATCCAGCATGGCCTAATGCAGTTAATCAAAGAGTATTTGTGGCCTTCCAAAAGTACATTGCAGAAACAAAGAGATTTGAGTAGAGTCTATCTCCAACCCATGGGATAAGATATAATTGATACAGTCACAAATGCATAATGCATCAAGTAATCACAGAAGACAGCTGGCTCCGCACAATGCACCTGTTCAAGCACCATTATTGTCTGTAAGTTCTACAATGTAACGGTGAGGTATTCAAATAGGCCTAGCCTGTTTACCAAACCATTTTGATTTCGAAATAAAATATGTTTAAAAAAAAAAGGAGAGAACTGTTGACATTGGTTTTGTAGAGGTTTTTACTTCACAACAGTGAGAATAAGTACCTGGAAAAAATTATTGTTAAATGAGGATATTAAATGTTTAATTTTAAAACATTTTTTGGTAACAGTAACATATCTTATATGTATTATAGAATACAATTGTAATACACAAACAAATTTTGTACACGACGACTTTCACCAAATTGTTCCTATTTACATTATCCCTTATTTTCTATCAAAATTTATTACACGACTGTTTAAAATCAGTCAGTTCTGGGCAATTGTGAAAATGAGTTAAGGCTGTGACTTTGCAAAATATCATAAACTAGCGGTGAATACCCGGTGTTGCACGGGAGAAGATGGTTATATCAATATACCCTCAGATATGATCGATAGAAGGTCAAGGTCACCAATTTCAAGGTCAAGGTCACCCCGGAACCCGATAAAGTCAAAGTGATCGATGGGTCAATATACCCGCACTTATGAAATTTTAGCCAGATCAGCCCAACCGTTTTCGAAATAAAAGGTCAAGGTCACCAATTTCAAGATCAAGGTCACCCCACACGGGCACTCCGATAAAGTCAAAATGATCGATGGGTCAATATACCCGCACATATGAAGTTTTAGCCCGATCGGCCCAACCGTTTTCGAAATAAAAGGTCAAGGTCACCAATTTCAAGATCAAGGTCACCCCACACGGGCACTCCGATAAAGTCAAAATGATCGATGGGTCAATATACCCGCACATATGAAATTTTAGCCCGATCGGCCCAACCGTTTTCGAAATAAAAGGTCAAGGTCACCAATGGCAAGGTCAAGGTCACCCCGCACGGGCATCCGATAAAGTCAAAATGATCGATTGGTCAATATACCCGCACATATGAAATTTTAGCCCGATAGGCCTAGCCGTTTTCGAAATAAAAGGTCAAGGTCATCAATTTCAAGGTCAAGATCACCCAGCACGGGCACGGCACCCATCCCATGTTACTCGCAGGGACGAATTACCCCCGTGTACAAAATTTGAGACCGATCGGTCGAGAAACGGAGGAGTTCACCCGGGACAAAGATAGATAGAGAGATAGAGAGAGATATAGAGATACAGACATTCGCATTTATATGTTAGATTGTAATTTGACACTCTGTAGCGTTTGAAGGTGTAGCGTTAAAAAAAAAAAGAAGTATTTAATAAGCTTTAAGAGCTGTGAGCTCATTGAGCTGCAACTTTAATCTTTATCCACGTTAGTTTATTGGATCAATGTTGAAGTTCAAGGATTCATGGGCTTTAGTTTAGGCATAATTTGTATGGTTATAAATGGCCATTGTCATAATTAAATTTGTAATTCACACGTTGTAAACTATCATTAGCGTCGTCTGTCAGAGATGTGCCATTTTGTATCAGGCTTGGCAATTTCAGGAGAGCGATTTTTTAGCTCTCCTTACTGCCCTCCTGAAAGAATTAAGGAGAGCGAAAAATTGCCCTCCTAAATATTTTGGTCTGGGATGATTGAGATTACATGTATTATCCTCACATTAAATTTTTGTTGTGAAGCAAAAATGTAATTTAACTTCGAAGTCACATAACATCACGTAAATTCATTTTGAAAGTCGTTTAGTGGTAAAAGGTAATGGCTGCAACCATACCCAAACACAGTTGCAATCATTTGAAGCAAAATGGGTCACAGCAATATTTTTTTTCTGTCAGTTTCAAGTTCAACAACTGACATGACAGTTTGAGGGGTAATTATTCAAGGAATATTGACACTATAATATACTACCATTACTACTATCCTGTCACTTGAAGTACTTGCACCAGGATGTGACTGTAGATTCAAGCAGACCTGTTGTCCAAGAAAGTCATACGCCTACCACTACCACCTTCAACCCCCTTGGGGGGTTGAAGGTGGTAGTGGTAGGCGTATGACTTTCTTGGACAACAGGTCTGGGTACACACACAGGTCTTGTCAAGTGTGTGTTCGGTTGTTGAGTGAGACATCTAATTGTCTAAGAGATTTCGCTTTACCTTCGTAAAGTTAATAAAATCACTGATGTAGTCTGTTGGTTTCAGTTTCAATGAGTTCGTTCAATTGGATACTTAAAATGCTGTGTAAAGCTAATTGCTCTCCTAAGCTGATTGAGGAGAGCGATTTTTTGCCCTCCTGCATTTTTCAGAATGCCAGGCCTGTTGTATTCGTGTAGCTGAAACTATCGCTTTTCAACTGCACAGTGTTAGTACTGTTACGGTAATTTTATACCCTTCGGCCGGCTACTTCGGCTTGCAATTTCGGGTAGAAATCCTTCATGTCACACTCTCTTATGGATGTGACCGTTTCTATAAACTCCCGTAATTCGAAATATATCAATACTGAAGCGTAATCACCATTATTTATTTGTAAATCTTTATTTATGTTCTGAAAAACGTATCAACAAAATCCTGTGTTATTTTTGTCAGCCATCGCTTTGCAGTCACGTGGTACCGCTTCACTTCAAGGACGTATGACGTAGCGACCGACTTTCTGCATTGGAATGTACGGACGACCAATGCGACCATTGGTCGCTTTTGGTCGTTTTGGTCGGAAACCCAGCCTAGTCATTGGTTGCTTTTGTTGGTCGTTGGTCGGGCTGTATAAATACCGCCGTTGGTCGTTGGTCGAGGTCTTCCGTTTGTCAACAACCGATCGGAAAGCACACGTCAGCATATAAAGTGAGACTGAGAACAAAAGTTATTGCTACACAGCAACTAAATATCTATAAAGGTACTTGAAACAGTAAGGGCCTACCAATAAAGAATCCTATTGCCGTTTTTATACTGAATCTTATAAAGTGAAGCAACCCAGATACTATCATCATGATATAGAGTACTGACGAAACGAGTGACATGTAAACTACACATTAACCCTGGTCCAAAAGCAAGCAATATACGAAGTACATGTATACCCTGCCATTACAGAACACTCGACGTTGACCAGTATTTTACTACAGACTGCTTCACTTTACTAGACTGCTTCACGACACAGAAACTTCAGAGAATTAGTACTGCAGCTGGTTATGATTTAGCAGTCATGACAGACTTGTCAGCATAGTCAAGTGTAGAGAATTACAGATAGAAACCTCACATTCCTTGACTCCCCGCCTGTTTAGTTTAAACCCTTGGAAACTGCTATGTCTGATGCCATATGACCTCTTGAGCCTTATACATTCACAGGCCACACTCTACCTACATTTATATTTGCTTGCTCGGCATATTTTTGGTGGCCCCCACCCCCCGTGTACGTTACAACTCCATAGTATTGATATAAAGCGTTCCTTGAGTGCAATAAGGCGCCATCTGCAATGCCTTTGTATTGCAGATGGCGTCTTTTTGCACGTAAGGAACGATATACATATAAAGTTTTTAAACTCACCCCACTCATTGTACAGCTTGATTGCCTGGTGATTATCGACCCGTCTGTTTAGTACTTATATGTAATGCATTTATTCAGGAATTACACTCTCGTGCCTTGTATTATGGTAGATCGTTCAAGTGCCGTTTAGGAAAAAGATGGCCAGCTTAGTTGGTAATTTTCCTGCATCTTTCAAATTGGGAATAGGCCATAAATTCGGACCTCAAAGGTCATGGTGCGTTTTTAATTATATAGGGATCCTTTGAGATCATAAAATCCTGTAAATATTGAAAGTCTCCACAGCCAATTTCAACTCAAGTATTGTATACAACGGCGACTCGACTGTTTAGGCAAGTAACACCAGAGACGGAATCCAAGTAGTTTCGACAGTGGAGCCCCCCCCCCCCCCCCCCCCCCCGGACCCTTTCAGAGACATGGAGCCAATAATATAAAACTTTTACAACTGCATTTTCTAGAATTGTATTTTCTACATATTAATATAACTGATTAAAATGAATCATTAGCATTTTAAAAGATATGGCAATTTGCCAACTTTGAAAATGCTAATGGTTCATTTCAACCCATTTAAAGTCGTAACTAGAAAATACAATTCTAGAAAATACAATTGTATAAGTTTTATGTTATTGACCACGATGATAGAAGAAAAGGAGACACTTGGTACGATATTGAGAATATCTCGACGATTCGAAAATTTACGAATCAGCGGGATTCGAATCGATTCGCATCATCGGAACAATTCGAATCGAATCAAATGTCGAAACATCGTAGGACCGTGGTTTCAAATATTTGGCATATTTTTCGTTGCTTCCTTCCCCTGCATACACTTTTAATACATCCCACGGAACTCATCAAGATACGAGAACCAAGAAAACGGCCTTTCCTGTGGATTTATTTTTCAATTTTGTCTTCCAAAGGGTGGAATTGTGGCTGGTTGGGTGCGTCTTGTATATTTTCCCATCCCAAAAAACACACCCACACCCAAATCCCTCCACGACCCACCCCTTACACACTGTTGCCGAACTTCCACCTCCTCTGGCTATTACACACGCTATTTCTAAGACGACATCGATCAAATATGAATCAAATTCGTGCGACAATTGACTTACTTGTCTGACTCCAAATAACAAACTTAGCTTGTTGCGTAGTGATGTTCAATTATTTTTCTTCCCCACGACCCGAGGTTAAATTGTATGTGATCAGAACTGCGAGTGTCAACCAATCAAACAAAAAACAGTTGATAAAGTTTGGTGTTATAAAGTCGATTGACTTCAATAAATAATTCGGAAATGAAAGCACGGGTCATCCCTCATTATTTATAATGGCTGACTTGTTTACTTTTAATCAGTTGTAATTGATTAGTTAGTAAACTTCTCTGCACTGGGTAAGATGATGGGAAAAAAACATGAAATAGAATCAAAGCGAGGTCTTTTTTCTCTTATTCGTTTAGATTGGTGTATTTTTTCTGTATGTTTGTGTGTCCCGTATAGGTTCTAGTGTCAGTTATTAATATATTAATAAGCCAGTAAGCCTTTTCCCGACCCGAATAGAAGACGGCACTTGGTTTAAAAATCTTGAAAAACGATAAGTTTTCATTTTTCGTCTTAACCCATTCAACACTGGTGTAGATTATTGTCCCAAAATTTTGGAAGGCTGCGTCTAAAATGATGTTGAAAAAGATATAGAAAAAAAACGTAAAATTTCCATAACTGGCATTGAGTGCGCAGGCGCGTAGCCAGGATATCAAAGGGGGGCAAGAGTAATATCTAGGGTGGGGGCATACATAACACGATTTGCTGCAGCATTCGAGCCCTGCAGCAGCAAGATGTGGACAAGCACAAGAGGAGGTGTCACCCTCTCATTGGAGGGGGATCCAGGGGGTTTTCCCACGGAAACATTTTTAAATTTGAGACAAACAAAAAATAGTTTCCTTGACTCTGAGTCCGTTTGTGTCCATAATTTAAAAGTTGTTAAAGTATTATTTATTTATTTATTTATTTATTTATTTATTGGTGTTTAAGGCCACATATTTCTGCACAATGGCTAACCATGACCGTGACAGTTTTACGGGTGGAGGAAGCCGGAGTACTCGGAGAGAACCACCGAGCAACGGCGAGCAACTGTCAGCTCCTCAACATACCAACTCCACACAAGCAGGGTTAGCATTGGTTGAAAACAGGTGCACAATCGACGTGCAGTACGCCTTAGTACACAACGTCACCGTGCCCCCACGTGGACAGTGGGGGTGAAGTGTCTTGCCCAAGGACACAACGCGGTTGCCGCAGGTGGGATTCGAACCGAGGACCTCTCGGCTTGCAGTCTGCACCTCTACCAACTGAGCCACCGCGCCCCCTAAAAGTTGTTAAAGGCATCAATAATTAGGCGGACTAACAAGTTGTGAAAGGCATCAATAATTAGGCCACAATGTGGCCTAATTACTGATGCCTTTCACAACTTATAAATTATGGACACAAACTGACTAAGAATCAAGTAAATTGCTAGATATTAAAATGTCTTGCCTGATGTTCTCTATATGGGTGAAAATGGAGGGGGGGGACATCACTAAAATTTGGGGGAGGGGCACATGCTCCCCTCAGCCACCCACATAGCTATGCCACTGCGAGTGCGTATATTTGATATCAGAAAAATAACAATGGACATTTTCAAATAAGTAGAAAACAGTGCATGAAGTTTGGTAACTGTATTTTTTTATAAATACGGAGTTACCTGAATGAGAAGACAGCATTTTGAATGAAATCTGTCAAAAATGCGCAAAATTTTGAAGTGACGAAAAAACGTCAAAATGGCGGCAAATCGAAAAACCAAACACAGCTATCTGTTTTAGCTCTACAATATACTAAACATTCAGAAAAATTCGACGAATTTTATTTTTTTGTCCATGCGACCTCCCTTCCCCCTCCCCCTCCCCCTGATGTCACACCAGCGTTCAGGTATAACTGTTGAGAATTTCCTATGACGGCAATACATTATTAGATATGTTTTTGTGGATATTACATTTCCATTTTTTTTTAGTTTAGAAAAGATAGTGTTAAAAATGGGGGGGGGGGGGGGGGGGAATCTTTAAAAAATACCTCTTGGAATCCGGCTTCCAAGGAAGTGTTGAAATTCTGAAAAGCAAAACCGGGTGGATCAATTTCAGATAACAGGAAATTAGCTGTGCAATGTCTGAAAGCATGGCGCTATACGCGTCACAAAATCAGTGTTTTTAATAAGACAATGCTAAAAGATTTAAGTGAGTAAAAATTGCAAAAATGGCAAAAAACAAACAAATAAGAAAAAAAACACTTGTCCCTGTATCCGTATGCATCGCGTCTTCTGATTGGTCAACGTGTCGAAAACAAATAGCCATGTTATCGGCTATCTTCAAACATGCGGGTGATAAGAGCTCGCGCCGTTGTTCCCCGTTTGTCACTCGAGAAACATCCAGGTGATAAAAATAACTTTGACCCCGACTGGGTCACATCGATTGCAGAAACTCCAATTAGAACTGTAAAGTTATATCCAACTTATTGTCGTATTGTAGTGAATACTAATATAAATTAAAAAACATCATTGCAGCCCTATGGGTAGAAGCACTTGTTGGCTGTCGTATACGATGAGAAGTGAACAGATTGAATTGGATTCGCAAATATACTTTTGCGCTTTGCGGGGGTGAGAACATCAAGGGGAGCAACTCATCTGTTTATCTTCGATAAAGCAGAATACAAAATGTCAATCTCTCGCTTCGCTTGTCGGGGTAAATCCCGCCATAAAGTATTTCTTCAATGAGGGGTCACAATTTCAGTGAGAGTTTTGGAGCCAAATTGAGGTAAAAGTAGGAAATCCACGGCGGGTAAAAATACGGGCACAGTCAGTGTAAGACTTGGTGTCAACAACAAATTAACATTACCAGGGCATTAAAATCTTAATCTCGGCGCACTTCATAATTTATTTTGCGGTTTCCGATGGTCAGCGTAGAAATATATGCTATTAATTCCACCTACCTCTTATAAAATCCAATGACTGCGGCTCAATTCAAAATCTTCAAGTTTAAACCCAGGTGGAGTCTGAAATTGTGAGACATCGTTCCCGAAATTCAAAATGTCACCTTCCATGTTCCATGTCCAGCGTCGTTTTAAGTGAATATTTAAGCTATTCTCACAAAGACATGAATAAAACACACAACACAACACATGCTGAAGCTTGTTCCATAGAAAAACAATACACTCTGGAAGGCTGAATTAACACGGTTTTAAAACTTTTTCAACGAATTCAAATTCACCAAACTAAAAAACTTCTCCATGTGTGACCTGGTTTATAAACAACGATTCGGAAATAGACTCGGTCTATTTATAGTTTTGCTGTGACGTTTGTTTCGCTGTTTGGTCATAGTCCTTGGTGTGAGGTTTAAACTTCGTCTCCTGAGTCTTAATGTGTGATCATATTTTACATCTCGGCATTATTTCTGTGTTAGGAGGTGGGACAAAATCGTTATCTCGGGCTGAAAACCGACATCCAGGTAATAAATCTCCTTGTACCCTGGATGTTGCCTGAGATAACTTATAATGTCCCTTGTTTTTGTTTTGTTTTTTTTGTACTGCACAGCATACTAAAATTTCCTGAAAATCGGACAAACTTGATTTTTCCGTCTTATGACGCCTTGGAGTCAGCTAAGTGATTAACCCCGTGGTCACTAGTGGTATCTTCCATGTCAGTTCAATGACATCAATTGGAAGAGTTTATTTTCATCAGCTGGTGGTAGACTAATTAATATTTCCAACGTGCAGCCATCGGTCTGGTCTACCCCACACACTCCCTTATCAGGTATCCTACTTAATGAAAGTATGACGTATCTTGTTCTTGTACCGGAAAAGCGACCCCTTGGGGTCAAAGGGTTAAGAATTTCCCAGGACTGAAGACAATTTTAGGTATGGAGTTTATTGGAGATAGGATATGCAAAGTTTGAATGAAGGGGGCTTGATACAGGCGCCGATATAAAAAAAAATATTCCACTTTAAACAGGCTTCGCTCTCATCGCGGACAGAATTTCTTGAAACAAATGGTTGTCCGGACGAGATTTTGCGATTTCTGATTATTGTGCCAAATTTCATGAGTGTGAGTTAACCCTGTCAGCACTGGTACCCTGGAAGGTATCATTTCAGTCAATATTGTCAATGGTGAAATGGGAGAAACAATCTTCGTTTGTTGGGAGGTTCCAGTTCTGTCGAGCTGAGTAGTATGTCTCGGGCTTTTCACCCCTAGGTTGCAGGAGCTCATTGCAGGATCTCATGTGACGTCATAGTCACGTGACCTGGTGGCGCCATGTTTGGTTGTTATGGTAACCCGCGTGAGTGGTCATGTTGTGACGTCATCTCCATAGTGATACGTTGTGTGAGTGCGCATGCGTGGCGCGTGTTGTTAGGGTGATACGTGTTTCCGTCGTCCATTTTGTGTACTGCAGGCCACCATCTTGGTTTCTATGGTAGCACGTGGTTGCTATGTTACCTAAAACCTTCTTATAGGACAGGGGTATGTTCGGAGTGTGTGTTCCTTTGTAGAAGAGTAAATCTAATTACCACAAACAACCCGACAATCTCTCCAAATCACCAAAATCCACCCAACTTTTTACTATTTCGAATTCTTTCAGAATTCTCTGCTTCTATCTATATATGTAATAGTTTACGTCTACCTAGGCATGTTCCTTTGTTCTGGAGTATACTCCAGTAGCGTAGAAGAGCCTATTAGTTGGAACAGTTTACCTTATTATTACTATAATTAGCTATTCTGGTCTATTCTTGTTAGTTCTGACCCTATTCCAAGTACTCTTGTTGTTTCATTTATCTAGATTATAACTAACCAATCAGATTGCTTGATTCCCCATAACCTGTATGCAGAGTTATCTCCCATGTGTATAATAAAAGCCTATATCCAATGGCCTTATCCCATTTTTGGGAAACACCTGTGGCTGTGGAATTTTGTCATATGTGCTTATGTGAAAAAGCACAATGTGACACAATGTGCCCTAGCACAAAGGCACATGCTTTATGTGCCGATATGTTCTTATGTGAAAAAGCACAATGTGACACAATGTGCCCTAGCACAAAGGCACATGCTTTATGTGCCGATATGTGCTTATGTGAAAAGGCACAATGTGACACAATGTGCCCTATCACATAGGCACATACGGGTATTTGAGGATACCTATGGCCTGGTATTGTATTATTTGAGGATACCTATCTAGGATACCTTCTGGAGAATCCCTTTTTGTCATATGTGCTTATGTGAAAAACACAATGTGACACAATATGCCCTATCACATAGGCACATGCTTTATGTGCCGATATGTGCTTATGTGAAAAGGCACAATGTGACACAATATGCCCTATTACATGGGCACATACGGGTTTTTGAGGATACCTATGGCCTGGTATTGTATTATTTGAGGATACCTATTGAGGATACCTATCGTGGATACCTTTTGGATAATCCCTTTTTTGTCGTATTAGGCTATGTATAAGCCCTCAATGGGTCTAATGTAGTCTTACCAACCGCTTCCATCTTATCGCCAAAGCTCCAAGGCCATTACAGGGCTATGGTCTGTCTGTCCTATCATTAGCTTCTACAACAGTCTTGTTCCATTGCGGCCTTGTACCAGTACTATTGGCTTCTGTTATTCTGCCCCATATCTCATCCATTACTTCCTAGCTATACCTATCTCAGTCTCGACTATAACATTGATCAAGGTTGAATCAGATTTCCCCTGTATATATATAAGGCATTCCGTTATTGAGATTTCTAGCCGAGTCCGTAAAATTTGGATTCTGTGTTTTAACATCAACACTCGAGGGTATTCCCCTTCCCTATTGGAAGAATTGTGCTTTTTCACATAAGCACATATCGGCACATAAAGCATGTGCCTTTGTGCTAGGGTACATTGTGTCACATTGTGCTTTTTCACATAAGCACATATGACAAAAAGGGATTCCACAGCTACCTACCCATTTCTTCTACTTCAATCATCTTCCAACCCGAAGGCTGAACTTCGGGTTGGAAGATGGATGAAGTAGAAGCGAACCGAAGCGATCGAATGTGGTATTCTTTTGCCAAATTTTGTTTGGATTTGCAAATAATATATTACTGAAATGCTTGTATATTGACACGTTTGCGTGTGCCCATTTTAAATCATTTTGTAACCGAGCAACATGTCTGTGGAAAAAAGTGGATGGGCACGAATCCCCTATGCCCGCGTGCCCCCCCCCCCCCCCCCCCGGTTCCGCCGCCTCTGAATATTTCTCAAACAATTTCAACAAAACCAATATCTTGTGACTCCTCCCCGTTGGAACGCGCTGGTATGAGCTCATTCCAATGAGGGGTCATATGATATGGTTGAAATGGTTTTGTTGAATTTTGTTTGCAAAATTACAAAAAAAAACACCTAATTAATATAATAACAATTAGAGCAGGAGCCCGAGGGAGTCAGCCTAGCTGAGAAGCTAACCAATTGCTATGTGTATGGCGATACTCTATATAGACGCCCATTCAAAGTTATGGGCGTCTGCCGAGTACACACTGGTGGGTGGGGCCAGGAGGGCGCCTTACTGCACTCAAAAAATCCAGCTAGATCAGCCCGAAAGCTAACCACTTGGAATCACAAGAGAATTGATAGTCACCATCCCCACAACCTTATGACATGTTTGCCAGACATTTTCAGTGGAGGGGTGTGTCAGCCAGACATAAGTAACAGCCTCCTAAAAGTGTGCTAGGTCAGCTAATTTATTAACCGGATGAAACTTATTGCAAAACGTTCAGCATACTCCGTTGTATCATAAATGACTATTGCCAGACATTTTTTGTGGTGGAGAATCTCAGCCAGGCGATTTTATACTGCCCCACCCTAAAAGTGTGCTAGATCAGCTCATTTACTAACCGGATGAAACTTATTGCAAAACGTTCAGCATACTCCGTTGTATCATAAATGACTATTGCCAGACATTTTGTGTGGTGGAGTACCTCAGCCAGGCGGTTTTCCACTGCCCCACCCTAAATTGTGCTAGATCAGCTCATTTACTAACCGAATAAACCTTATTGCAAAATGTTCAGCATGCCCCGATGAATCAAAAATGACTTTTGCCAGACATTTCCTGTGGTGGGGTACACAAGTCAGAGAGTCTTATACCGCCCCACACTAAAAGTGTGCCAGATCAGCTCATTCACTAACCAAATGAACCTATTGCAAAACGTTCAGCATACCACAATGTATCATCGTGACTACTGCCAGACATTTCCTGTGGTGAGGTGTTCTAGCGAGAAGGTCTTATATACCCCAAGATCGTGCAAGTGCAATTATTTGCCTATTCAAACTGAAAGCTATTGCAAAATATCAGGATACTTCCGGATGTAATGAATAACTGCTGCCAGAAATTTTGCGCAGAAGGGTACCATAGCATGATGCCTGTCCTAATCGCTAAATCGATTTTTTCAGCCTTTTACAAGTACGTATAAGTAATAGTCAGTAACTGTGTTGGAGGTGTTCATTAATTTGAACAACCTACCCATGTTCGGAGTTTGACGTCGGGCTGCGAAGCGATGAGGTGTCATAGCACGGGTCAGGTTGCTCAAATTCATGAATATCAACAGCGAGGTTGGTAACTGTCTTGGGCCCGAATCTAAACCAAAAAAAAAACTGCACGGGACCAAGTATGGTAAGTGAGTGCAGGTATTCAAGTGACGTCACTCGGTCCCTTAGTCCTTTGTTCTATCCGATAGTTCATATCTCATACCAACTTGGAGAAGACGAAGGCATAGAGCTGTAAGTATTAGAGTTCTAAACCCCCATTGCTTTTGTCTTCCCCGGGATGGTAAGAAAGATGAAATATCCACGCTGTGTTTCCTCGCGGGTCAATGTCACTCATTCCACGTAGGAAGGTTGTTCAGTTAGTAACTATTACTAACTTATCATTGAACAACATTGTTCTAACTCAGCCAACCAAAATGCAGTTGTCCTTAGCTGGTGGCGATCAACTGGATAGAAATAATGCTTGGTAGCATTTGCATTCCTGAATTGAATTCACAATTCGTCGCCTGTGTGTTAGAATGTTTATGCTTCACTAGGACATTGAACAGTCTAGGACTCAAGCAACGAATTATAATGTTTTTTATTAGCAAATATATAGGTGGCAATGTTCGTAGTAAATATCTGCCTGGTATTTTTTATTATAGTGTGTTTTCCAGTATATAATTGCTAGGTGACCATCATAGTTTCCGCATGTTGGGGAAGCATTTTGTTACAATTGTGCTCTCGAGCATTTTTTCTGGAAAAGCAAAGTCAAAGCCTTTGACATTGTGGAGAAAGACAGAACTGGGCGTTTCGTTGACCTCTTCATTAGTATGGGAGGCAAAACACAGAGTCCTGGCCTTGATGTTGCCCCCGACTTTGTCTGCCGCATGTATGCACAGAGCAAGTCCAAAGATGTTGATGGAGCACAGTACAATAAACTGATGCAAATGACTGGCAAAATTGATCAGGTAATAGGAGTTACTCCCTTGTTTTCAATTATGTGTTTAAACTTTTGGAATGCCCTTGTTATTCGGGAAAGCTCTCCCCCACCTCATATTATGTTCGCAAGTTTTGCGTTCAGGAGTCTCTGTACTACTTGAAAATTCTGAATGACCCCTCAGTCAGTGATTTATGTAATCTTTGGTAGTTTATATTATTTAAGACTAAAGGTGTTTCGAGTTTTAATTCCCGCCCTATTGTTTCAAATGTTTTATTCACGGTAGTTGTGTCATCTGTACTGTGTTTCATTTGCCACATCCTCATGTTTTCAATTGTCTTTCGGTGGAATCTGCTATCAAATGTCAAGAAGATCAACTATGCTCTTTTACCACCTTCACATCGAAGCCTCAAAATGAAGATCATGCGAGCCCGGTATGTTGCTATTTTGTGAGCCCGAGCGTCGTCAACATATGCGGATGACGGTTTGTCTGCAACAGAATATGGATGGTTCGTGAATGATGGTGTCCTGCAGCAAGTCTGGTTCCAAGGTCCTGCGATTCCAAACAGTTTGTTTAAAAGTGACACCCCAATGGCAGCCAGTGATTTGGCATTGGGAACTGACGACTTGATTAATCAGTCTCATGAAGAACTGAGTGACTCTGATGGGGAAGCATGGTCTGAGGATTTCGATTCCGACAAAGAAGAGTACTAGATGTGCTCAACAGAAATTAACATTTGAAATAACTTTTGTCTTTGGTGTCCTATTGGGGCCAAGTTTGCAGCGTCGCGTTTCTCTAATATTTTAGGCGAAAACGAGACAAAACTGTAATACGACAGTACCGTCGTCCACTTTGTCGTAATATAGCTTTCTTGCATTTTTCTAAGTACATTCTCTTATAAAATACTCCCTAAAAACGCAAAAACGACAAAGCGAAACTACGATAGTACTGTCGGTATGTCGTGTTTTCGCATTTTAGGAAGTATTTTATATAAGAATGCACTGAGAAAAACGCGGCAAAGCTATATTATGACAAAGTGCACGACAGTACTGCAGTATTATAGCTTTGTCGCGTTTTTACCCCAAATTGCCTCCAAAACGCCACAAAGCTATATTACGACAAAGTGCACGACAGTACTGCCGTATTATAGCTTTGTCGCATTTTTACCCCAAATTGCCTTCAAAAAGCCACAAAGCTATATTACGACAAAGTGCACGACAGTACTGTAGTATTATAGCTTTGTCGCATTTTTACCCCAAATTGCCTTCAAAAAGCCACAAAGCTATATTACGACAAAGTGCACGACAGTACTGCCGTATTATAGCTTTGTCGCATTTTTACCCCAAATTGCCTTCAAAACGCCACAAAGCTATATTACGACAAAGTGCACGACAGTACTGACGTATTATAGCTCTGTTGCGTTTTACCCCAAATTGCCTCCAAAACGCCACAAAGCTATATTACGACAAAGTGCACGACAGTACTGTAGTATTATAGCTTTGTCGCGTTTTACCCCAAATTGCCTTCAAAACGCCACAAAGCTATATTACGACAAAGTGCAGACGGTACTGTAGTATTATAGCTTTGTCGCGTTTTACCCCAAATTGCCTTCAAAACGCCACAAAGCTATATTACGACAAAGTGCAGACGGTACTGACGTATTATAGCTTTGTCGCGTTTTACCCCAAATTGCCTTCAAAACGCCACAAAGCTATATTACGACAAAGTGCAGACGGTACTGTAGTATTATAGCTTTGTCGCGTTTTACCCCAAATTGCCTTCAAAACGCCACAAAGCTATATTACGACAAAGTGCAGACGGTACTGACGTATTATAGCTTTGTCGCGTTTTACCCCAAATTGCCTTCAAAACGCCACAAAGCTATATTACGACAAAGTGCAGACGGTACTGTAGTATTATAGCTTTGTCGCGTTTTACCCCAAATTGCCTTCAAAACGCCACAAAGCTATATTACGACAAAGTGCAGACGGTACTGACGTATTATAGCTTTGTCGCGTTTTACCCCAAATTGCCTTCAAAACGCCACAAAGCTATATTACGACAAAGGGCAGACGGTACTGACGTATTATAGCTTTGTCGCGTTTTCGCCTAAAATATTAGAGAAACACGACGATGGAAACTTGGCCCCAACAGGACACCATATTTGTCTCAGGATCAAGAGAAATAATACTCACCAGATTTTTTTTTTAGCTTAACTTGACATAGTCAAGATAAGCTATTGCCATCACGCGTGCGGAAGTCTGTTAGTCTGTGAGTCTGTTAGTCTGTGAATCTGTGAGTCTGTGACGTCTGTTCACATTTTCCTTTAGCACGGGCTACACCCCGCAGTTCTTGTCTGATCGTCACAAAATTTCATATGCAGGTTTAGGGTCATGTCTAGATGAGAACGTCCCCTTTTGGTCGGTATGGCTGCCCGAGTCCAAAACACGAAAACCATTAGCACAGTCTACAGGTCGTATTTATGAAGGGATTTCATTGTAACATAGTAGGATGCCTCTGTATAATGCCTAGATGAGAACATCCCCTTTTGGGCATGATCTATCAACCGTGATGGCTGCCCAAGCCTGAAACCCAAAAACTTTTAGCACAGTCTGCAGGACATGTTTAATATGGAGGGATTTCATTGTAACTTGGTAGGATGACTCCTTATGATGTCTAGATGAGAATTTCCCCATTTGGGCATGATCTGCCAACCGTGACGACTGCCCGAGCCCAAAACCCGAAAACCTTTAGCACAGTCTACAGGAGGTCATATTTATTGAGGAATTTCAATGTAACTTGGTGGGTTGACTTCATACAATCTCTAGATGAGAAAGTCCCATTTTGGACGTGATTGGGCAACTGTGACGGCTACAGGGGCCCGAAGCCCGAAAACCTTTAGCACAGTCTAGAGGTCATATTTATGAAGGGATTTCATTGTAACTTGGTAGGATGACTCCAAATAATGTCTAGATGAGAACATCCCATTTTGATCGCGACCATGAAGCCTTGATGGGTGCCCGAGCCCAAAAAACTTTACCATAGGCAAAAGGTCATATTTATGGAAGGATTTCATTGTAACCTGTTAGGTTGACTCCATATAATGCCTAGATGATGACATACCCTTTTGGTCGTGATTGGTCAGTTGTGATGGCTACAAGTGCCCGAAGCCCGAAAACCTTGAGCACAGTCTACAGGTCATATTTATGAAGGGATTTCATTGTAACTTCTTAGGATCACTCCAGATGATGCCCAGATGAGATTGTCCCCTATGGTTGCGATCATTCAGCCATGATGGCTGCCCGAAGCCCGAAAAACTTTTAGCCCAATCTTCAGGTCATATTTATGAAGGGATTTCATTGTAACTTGGTAGGTTAACTTCATATAATGTCTAGATGAGAACGTCCCCTTTTGGACATGATTGCGCAACTGTGACGGCTAAAGGTGCCCGAAGCCCAAAAACCTTTAGCACAGTCTAAGGTCATATTTATGAGGGGATTTCATTGTAACTTGTTAGGATGACTCCAAATAATGTCTAGATGAGAAGGTCCCATTTTGATCGCGATCATTCAGCCTTGATGGGTGCCCGAGCCCTAAAACCTTTATCATAGGTAAAAGGTCATATTTATGGAAGGATTTCATTGTAACCTATTAGGTTGACTCCATATAATGCCTAGATGATGACATCCCCTTTTGGTCGTGATTGGTCAGCTGTGATGGCTACAGGTGCCCGAAGCCCGAAAACCTTGAGCACAGTCTACAGGTCATATTTATGAAGGGATTTCATTGTAACTTGGTAGGTTGACTTCATATAATGTCTAGATGAGAACGTCCCCTTTTGGACACGATTGGGCAACTTTGACGGCTTCAGGGGCCCAAAGCCCGAAAACCTTTAGAACAGTCTACAGGTCATAATTATGAAGGGATTTCATTGTAGCTTGGTAGGATGACTCCAAATAGTGTCCAGATGAGAACGTCCCCTTTTGGTCACGATCATTCAGCCTTGATGGCTGCCCGAGCCCAAAAACCTTTAGCATGTCTGTTGGTCGTATTTATGGATTTCATTGTAACTTGTTAGGTTGACTCCATATAATGCCTAGATGATGGCATCCCCTTTTGGTCGTGGTTGGTCAACTGTGATGGCTACAGGTGCCTGAAGCCCGAAAATCTTGAGCACAGTCTACAGGTCATATTTATGAAGAGATTTCATTGTAACTTCATAGGATCACTCCAGATGATGTCCAGATGAGAATGTCCCCTTTTGGTTGCGATCATTCAACCATGATGGCTGCCCAAGCCTAAAGCCCAAAAACCTTTAGCACAGTCTTCAGATCAAATTTATGAAGGGATTTCATTGTAACTTGGTAGGTTGACTTCATGTAATGTCTGGATGAGAACAGCCACTTTTGGACACCATTAGGCAACTGTGTTGGCTACAGGGGCCCAAAGCCCGAAAATCTTTAGCACAGTCTACATGTGATATTTATGAAGGGATTTCATTGTACCTTGGTAGGATGACTCTAAATAATTTCTAGATGAAAACGTCCCCTATGGTCGCGATCATTCAGCCTTGTTGGCTGCCCGAACCCAAAACCCCAAAACCTTAAGCATAGTCTATTGGTCTTATTTATGGAAGGACTTCATTGTAACCCGTAAGTTTGACTCCATATAATGCCTAGATGATGACATCCCCTTTTGGTCGTGATTGGTCAGCTGTGATGGCTACATGTGCCCGAAGCCCCAAAACCGTGAGCACAGTCTACAGGTCATATTTATTAAGGGATTTCATTGTAACTTGGTAGGTTGACGTCATATAATGTCTAAATGAGAACGTCCCCTTTGGACGCAATTGGGAAACTGACGGCTACAGGTGCCCGAAGCCCGAAAACCTTTAGCACAGTCTACAGGCCATATTTATGAAGGGATTTTAATGTAACTTGATAGGATGACTCATTTTGGAATAATTTCACTGTAACTTGGTAACTTTTGTTGATATATGTTAACTGTGAGGGTCACATACATTAACTGCGAGGTCATATTAACCCACCCCTCAGCTCTTTAGTACAGTGTACACCTCATATTATTTTTATCATAAACATAGCATACAGGGAACAGAAATGAACATATTCCCAATTATCACAAATCTTGTCTTATTTCATAATCCTTTCATAAACATTGAACATTATCCTTTTCATCAAACACAACACACAAGTTAAGCTACAGTGTCATTGACACTTTCATTTTTTTTTTATTTTCTGTTTTGCATTCTGGACTGATATTGTCTCAAGGTTTGTTATGGTAAAATATTTTCGGATTGTGCACTATACCTTCATTTAATTATCTATCAATTTAATGGGCACATCCAAGCATGCATTCTGACTAATCTTATCACTTTTGAGGAAGACCCACTAACACTTAAAAAATAAATGAATGTGATCGAAATGACACTTTTTGGTATTCGGAAATTTTCACTAAACGCTTGCTTTGATAAACTGATCAAGCATCGCCTTAAAATGGTAGGTAAACCATCCCTGGAAATGTCTGACAGTAGCCATTTGATACACGGGTGTATGTAAGGGCTACTGTCAGACAGTTTCTGTTAGCCTTATTACTTTAAAACCACAAGAAACATGGTTGTAGCCATTTGTTCATTGAGGTATTCTAAATGCTTTGCATTATGTCCCATTTGTTTACAATGGATTATCTTTCGGATGGGTAATATAAGATCTTCCGGACTAAGCACTTCACCACTAGAAATTTGTGGCAGCTATCATTTTTTACACATGAGGGTAAGCTGAACGTTTCGCAATAGGATTTATTTGGTTAGTGAATGGGCCAATCTAGCAAACTTTATGGGTAAGTCATAAAACCTTCTGGCAATAGTCATTTTTGATCATCGGAGTAAGCTAATTGTTTTCCAGCAGGTTCCATTTGGTTAGTAAATAAACTGATCTAGCACACTTTTAGGGTGAGGTAATATAAGACCTCCTGGCTTCCGTACACCACCACAGCAAACGTCTGACAATAGGCGTTTTTGATACATTTGGGGAATGCTAAGCGTTTTGCAGTAGGTTTCAGGTGGTTAGTAAATGAGCTCATGTAGCACAATTTAGGTCGGGGCAGTATAACACCGCCTGGCTGAGGTACTCCACCACAAAAAGTGTCTAGCAATAGTCATTTTTGATACAACGGAGAATGCTGAACGTTTTGCAATAGGTTTCTTTCGCTTAGCAAATGAGCTGATCTAGCACATTTTAGGGTGGGGCAGTACAAAACCGTCTGGTTGGGGTACTCCACGCCAAAAAATGTCTGGCAATAGTCATTTATCATACAACGGAGTATACTGAACGTTTTGCAATAAGTTTCATCCGGTTAGTAAATGAGCTGATCTAGCACACTTTTAGGGTGGGGTAGTTTAAGATCTTCTGGCTAAGGTACCCCACCACAGAAAACGTCTGGCAGTGGTCATTCTTCATACATGGGGGTATGCTGAACATTTTGCAATAAGGTTCACCCGGTTAGTAAATGGGCTGATCTAGCACACTTTTAGGGGGCAGTTACTTACGTCTGGCTGACACACCCCACCACTGAAAATGTCTGGCAAACATGCCATAAGGTTGTGGGGATGGTGTCTACCAATTTTCGCGTGATTTCAAGTGGTTAACTTTCGGACTGATTTAGCAGAATTTTTGGAGTGCATTGAGGTTCCCCTTCTGGCCACACCCACCAGTGTGTACCCGGCAGACGCCCATAACCTTGAATGGGAGTCTATATAGAGTATCGCCATACACGTAGCAATTGGTTAGCTTCTTAGCTAGGCTGACCCCCTCGGGCTTCTGGTCTAAATTAAGATAATAAATTTTGATATTGTATGCGCTGAGTGAAGGGTTAACACGGCCTAGGATATTTCGCATTCAAATTAACTCTCCTATTCCCAAATACTCATAACACAATAAGCATTTGACTACATCATTTAAATAATCGATTTGTACGACACAGCTGATTGCTTGAAAATGGGTCAAAATAAACCAAATTTTCTCATTTAGGAATAATATTTTCAATTTTCGTGCATTGGCGGAAAGAAAAGTCTGTTATGTTATAGGAATTTTTCATTCTTCCCTTAAAGATGGTACAAAGAAATAACGGGGAGATGTTGGGAACGGCTTGGCCAATCCATTTTTTAAAAAATAGTTTCACAAAGGAATTTTTTTCAAGAGATTTCCTCATTTATCAACTGCAAAATGTAAACTCATGAAAATCGAGTTTCGATACAGTTATCTCCCTTGAGGTTATTAGACGAGCGAGGAGGGTTCAATTAAGCAAGTAATTGTTGAGAAAGAGCTGTGACATCAGTAGAAATAAAGGCAAGTTTCCTTTTGTTACTTTTATTAAACAAAAATAACAGACAGCTTCGTTTATTAAAGATAACAAAAGGAAACTTGGCTTTTATAGCAATTTAATTAAAAGCAACTGCTTCACAGATAATCTGTCATAACGAAAAGCTATCAGTATTACACCTATACCCGCACAAGCGCCCACTTTTGTCTCTTTGTTAAGAGAATGCGTTTCTACAGTAATTTGCGAGTTTTTATTCTTCCCAGGAAAGGAAATGTCTGTGTTATATATTGCGATGCGAACTGTTGATATAATGAACAGAAAAAAAGTTACAGAATATCATAAGATGGTGAAAAATCCGTTTTCTTGTTTTTAAATGGGTTTTAATAGGGGGCGCGGTGGCTCAGTTGGTAGAGGTGCAGGCTGCAAGCCGAGAGGTCCTCGGTTCGAATCCCACCTGCGGCAACCGCGTTGTGTCCTTGGGCAAGACACTTCACCCCGATTGCCTACATGGGGGCACGATGACGTTGTGTACTGGGGCGTACTGCACGTCGCTGGTGCGCATGTCTTCAACCAATCTAACCCTGCCTGTGCTGCGGTGCAGAGTTCAGAGTTACGATGTTGGAGAGCTGGCAGCTGCTCGTCGTTGTTCGGTGGTTCTCTCCGGGTACTCCGGCTTCCTCCACCCGTAAAACTGTCACGGTCACGATTAGCCATTGTGCATAAGTATGTGACCTTAAACACCAATAAATAAATAATAAATAAATAAATGGGTTTTAATAGAGAAGAATAGTCAAAATTTGAAACTGATTTTGAAAAAAATTAAAAAGTCAGCTACAGAATTTCTCTAGTACTCTACAGGAACATTCCTGAAGTTTGTGAAATGATGCGCACATCAATGAAAGAAATCTGATAACATTTCAAAATTATAATTTTTATATGAAATTCCCACATCCTTAGTATTAAATTTACTGGAAACTTTAGGAAATTAGGAGTATCTAAAGTTCCTGTAAAACACTTCCAATGACGGAAATTGTCTGCCATGAACTGTCGGAATGAAACATATGGGGTACCCAGATGAGACAAAATCTGGGAAAGAGTCACCGGTGGCACTCCACCACGCTTTAGACATTTTTTCCACATACTTGTAACTTCATACAAGATATTGCACTGAAAACATAAATATAAAATTTGGTGTGTGTTGGGGGGGCTGTATATTATACCATAAATGGACGTTTATTCGAACAATAAAAGTCTTGGATAAATTTTTGCTTTAGTCACCAAGTAGCAGCCGCTAGAAGGGTGATAAATTTTCCCGTAGGTTTACCACTGAAGGAAATTATTCCTTTCGTAGAGACGGACCTCTTGACTTTTGACCTCTACCACATTCGTGTTGTCATGACCTGTTTTACGTTTGTGGGAGAATGAACCATTTATCAAACGTTGACCATCGCTGAAATGTTTAGTTTTAGAATATATGACACATTTCAACAATAAAACGAACAACAATTAACAAAGAAAACACAAAGTAAATCAATCGAAACCAAACGTAAAAAAGTATACAAGTTCGATTGTGAAAGGCGGGGTCATGATGAGTGATGTTTCATTTTCCAAATTAGGAAAGTGTAAATAAACAAATGCACGTGTCGTCTGCTTTGTTTATAAAACTCAAGTTGAATCCATGACGAAAAAGTAACAATACACAACGAAAATAAGAAAGATAAACATTGTTCATTTAATTAAGTATTTTTGCAAGTTTAGCTCAAGTCTGTAGAGGGGTATTATTTTTAGACAGAAATGTTTTACTATGCCGCCTTGTTTATTTTTGACAGTTTTGCTTGTCGATCGAATTGGAACAATGTGCTCCTCACGTATCGCAGTGTTTTGTAGCGAGTAACAGGACGATTTCACAGTGACTGCCCGATAAATGATTTATGGGATAAACAACATAAACGTATTGTGTTTTCAAGTAAAAAAATTATTCTACTCGCAGCCAGAGGGGTTTCATTCTTAATCCTACTCGTAGAAAAATGTTTTTAATTGAAAACTCTATACGTTTATTCTATATTTATCAAATAGCCCACTTGTGTACGCCAGCCTTTGAAAAGGTCACCAAAATCCTCAATTCTGTGACCTATGGGGAGAAACTAACTAACACTGCATGGCAAGAGACACATTTTTCAGTTCAGTATTATACCTGGCCTCAGTTCAGTAAATGGTTGTCTGTGTTGTTAGGCGGGGCCTGAATCAGAGGATCACAGTGTCAATATGGAAAATGGTGGATTGAATTGGGAAGAAAACTCATTACTTGTCACTTTGTAGCAACGATCGCATAGCATCTAAGGTGTGTATGCCTTTACTTTCGCGTGTCTGTAACTTAACCATTCCACTGCTGTGCAATTTGGTAATATCCTGTGCTGAACCATATATTGGAGGGAATGGGGTTAAAATAAAAAAAATGAAAGCGCCAATAACGTTCACGTATTTGTAAATTTAAAACTGTTATTATACAGTACGTGGATAGTGTATTATCACTAAATCACCCCTAGGGTAGCGATTCCACCTAAGCAATAATTGTAGATTTGTTGCAAACCATAACAAGCATAAGCAAAGTTCCAGCCAATCGACCTCCGGGTTAAACCCGGAGGTCCATTGGCTGAAACATTGTTTGTGATTTTTGTCCATATGTGCAGAATTTGAAAGTGATACTTTGGATGATATCTCCACTCTACGGGTGATTTTGTTACAATCCATTCTCCACGTACTGTATATTGGAACAACGTTGACTGAGTTCAACAATGTTTCCAAAACTTCTCCCAGCCACACTCCATAAATCTCAAAAGAAAAGACGTCTAGTCGACTTGAATTTAATTCCTATTTAATGAACTGACCACGTAGTCCAAACTTTGCTCCACGGGCCGTTATATAATTTTTGTTTTGTTTTGTCGCCGTGTGGCACAGAACAACAAAAAACAATTATATATGTTGGGACAAGTTTGGACTATTGAGTTCGTTGTTGCCTCGGGTATTTCTGAACTTAAATAGACGCGAAAAATGGTTGAGATCAAATGGATAATGCCATATCGTCTGTCACTTGCATTTCATATAACATGCGTTCTATTGAGAATAACAACGAGCTATGATATCCATTCCCTGTACATGTATGTGGTATCTCCGTACTGAGCACGGACTTATCGCACAGGCCGTCAACAGTTGGTTCCGTACTCAATATGGACCTGTAGCAGCGAAAGGGTTAATTCAGTCAGGCTTATATTGAGGACCACTAGTGAGCAAACCTGAAAATAAGCAATCTGTCATTTGCAGAATGAGGTCCCTAGAGGGTAAGTTTGCTGATACTATCCCATACAGTGGGATAGAATCCCCCAATTTATCCTCTGGGTACCTCTTTCTGTTTAGGCCCGAGACTTTGATTCAGTTTGAGGTTCATAGAGAGTAATTTTAGCAATGCTGCCCTGCTCTGTAGGGTAGCATTATCAAATTCACCCTCTGGGGACCTCATTCTGCAGGTGACAGTCTGCTTATTTCCAGTCTTGCTAGTGAGTCGTGAATTCATATAAAATTTCTGTACCGAGATCACTAAAATTTATCTAAGCCGAGGTTTACCGAGGTTTACCGAGGCTCAGATCGATTTTAGTGAATGAGGTTCAGAAATTTTCATGTCAAAGCAATTGGCGACGAATTTGATTTACGTTTTATCATATAATGTGTCATTTAACCCTTTTCCTAACGTAACGACTAAAACTGGACAGCACCGTTCATGAAAATCTCCAGCCAAATTTTATTTTTTCAATTTTTGCAACAAAACACAGCTTTTGATCACTTATTGGAATGATATCGTCGAGCTCGTTCTAATAAGGAATAATCAGCTAAGTTTCCGGAACGAAAAATGAAAATATTTAGTTATTCAGGAAATATTTTCTGCAAATACCGTCTGCCTTTTTGTGGCCTCTCCTTTTATCCTTCCGCACTGGCACTCGTACCATATCGATTAACCCATTCACACGTCTGTGTCGTTCCGTGTATGTATTGAATTTGTGGGGAGGTTCAGTTATGATTTAATCCTACAGCCCTAGAGGACCATAGAGGGTTATAGGATTAAATTATCGCCGTTCCTTCTGTCCAGTTAGGCATTTATTGATTATCCTTTCAATGACTGCCAACGCTTACTTTACGCAAAAAGAATATGCATACCGGGCAGGGGGGGGGGTCGGAAAAAATCTCCAGAAACACGTGATGATTTTTAATTTCGACATGTTCGACCACCCATCCACCCATTTCTCAATTTCCCCACAATTTCGACAGTGTTTATCGACCAATTTCTAACACCCTCCCCCAACCCACCCTCACACCCCCATTATTGGATATTCACATTCCTACTCGATATTCTCTACAGTTTAACCATTTCACTGCTGTGCAATTTGGTAATATCCTGTGCTGAACCATATATTGGAGGGAATGGGGTTAAAGTGAAAAAATGAAAGCGCCAATAACGTTCACGTATTTGTAAATTTAAAACTGTTATTATACAATTCGTGGATAGTGTATTATCACTAAATCCCCCGTGGAGTGGCGATTCCACCTAAGCAATAATTGCAGATTTGTTGCAAACCATAACAAGCATAAGCAAATTTCCAGCCAATGGACCTCCGGGTTAAACCCGGAGATCCATTGGCTGAAACATTGTTTGTGATTTTTGTCCACATGTGCAGAATTTGAAAGTGATACTTTGGGTGATACCTCCACTCTACGGGTGATTTTGTTACAATCCATTCTCCACGTACTGTATATTGGAACATCGTTGACTGACTTCAACAATGTTTTCAAAACTACTCCCAGCCACACTCCATAAATCTCAAAAGAAAAGACGTCTAGTCGACTTGAGTTTAGTTCCTATTTAATGGACTGACCATGTAGTCCAAACTTTGCTCCACATGCCGTTATATAATTTTTATTTTATTTTGTCGCCGTGTGGCACAGGACAACAAAAAACAATTATATATGTTGGGACAAGTTTGGACTATTGAGTTCGTTGTTGCCTCGGGTATTTCGGAATTTACATAGACGCGAAAAATGGTTGAGATCAAATGGATAATGCCATATCGTCTGTCGTTTGCATTTCGTATAACATGCGTTCTATTGAGAATAACAACGAGCTATGATATGCATTCCCTGTACATGTATGTGGTATCTTCGTACAGTCATTTTACCGATATCGAATCTTTACCAAATGCGGGTCACTTCAACTTTAATCACGTCGCAAAAATCGAAAGGTAACACAAAGTAACAAAACCCTTTTTTTTTTACCTTAAATCGAAATCCCGTATAGCCCAAATATACCACTGTAGATTACGACTTCGGTGTAGCAATTTAAAGTCCCATTTGTACCTTAACCACCTATCACCCACTGACTTATGTCAGTGTGGTGAGCAAGAGACATCTGATCATTTTTTCTTGAATTGTCCAGTCTTCGCAGTTGCTCGCTCTGCTACAATTAATCTTCTCCCATTCGACGTGGACACCTCTATACTTCTTTATGGTTCGGAATACCTAAGTGACGATGAGAACCGCCTCATTTTTGAAGCGGTACACGACTTTATACTGACTAGTGAAAGATTCACTGTTGATACCAATGTAGCATCGGGTCACTTCGTATAAAAAATAAGATGTATTAGGAATGTGCTACATTTAGTTAGTCATTGAAGTTGACGACACACACAATATCCACTCCACGCAATACGTTGTCAACCTACAAGTAATCGACTCCAATCCGACTTAACCTGACTTGTAAATTCTTGTGGGAAGTTATGCTCAAGCAGGCTCATATATTTCGTTAACGTACGGCGGCTATGCCCGCATTTCGGTTCACAAGGGGACTTGTGAACTGACGGGCGGACGTGGCCGTTGTACGTTGAAGTAATTCATGATCAACATTGACTTGTACTGTCTGTATAAACTTCTCTTATCTGCCATTGTCATTGTGCTTGTAATTTCGTATTGTGGAGACGGCCTTGTATAAGCTCAAAGCTTACTGCCGAATCCACGCCGATGTTTATACCATCTTTGTGTATACTGTTATTGACATTTATTGACATTTTTTTTTTTTTTTGAATAAATATTGTTTAAACTAACTAAAGTAACAAAACTTTGAATCGAAAGTTTCATTAATATTATTCTCTTTAAATGATAAAGTTACAGAGTTATCTGGCATCTACATATTATGTTATTTAGTTGGAAATCATTAGCACCCTGTCTAGTTTCCAAATTTCGTGTATGGGAATTCCCCGTTCTATTTTTTTCACTCTTCGACAACAGGGTCATTCCATCGGACCGAGACTTACTTTTCGGCTGAAAGCATCGCCATTTCATTCACCTTTTAGCAGTAGGAAAATTACATATTTATCTGCATTCTATTTTTCACGATGAATTTAGTTTTGCTTGCGTGTATTTTTACCTATTTCGAATCGGCAAAATCCACACTTGATCAATAAGAAATAACTCGAGATTGATTGTTTTTTCCTAACTTTTCTCGGTCAACCGGAACAACTGCGTAAATCAACGAGACGTGAACTGTATCTGGGTGACTCGGTGGAGTATGTTGTGTCAGTGTTTGCAACAGCTCTGTCAAACTGACAAATTACGTGGGGTGGGGGTGGGGTGGGGTGGGGGTTGGTTGCAATGGCAGAATTCCATAAGGTAAAGAATAATTGTGTAAATGGTGGAGTGAGAGGATAGGGTGGGGATTTGAGTGATTCCCAGGCCGCACACCCCCAAACTTTTTTGAATGTGATCAAGTTACCCTGCTATTACCTGTGCCACCACCTCTCCACTTGTGATGAAGGGAAGAGTTGGGGGGTCATAGGCAAAACGCCAGTTTTCTTGGTCAGTATTATATGGTCACACTTAAAATTAGTGGTAGCGTGATCTGGGCATCACACACACACACACACACCCTCACATAAATCCCCCCCCCCCCCCCACACACACACACACACGCCAGACTGGGATGCTCTTAATTCATCCAGATCACCGCCGTCAGGGCGGTGGAAGCAGTTTGTGGGGACTTTTTGTCATTTTTTTCTTTTTGGATGGTGTCTGGAGGAATAACATTGTTTCCTGCAATTTTGCTCCCCACCCCTCCACAGAGAGGGAGAGAGAGAGGGGGGGGGAGCTATGGGAGACTGGCCATGGCAGTCTGTTCAGGCAGCCAGCAATGATGTAGAACCATTGCCAACTCATCTACAGCTATATAGATAATTTTGAGGTTTAGGATACATTAAAATTGTAATAATATAATATTTATGAACAAAGTTGTGGGTTTTAACCACGTATAACGTATGTAGTATTGGAGGGAAAAGCCACTATTGTGGTGGATTCCAGCTGTATTGGTATGTGCTAATGCCCTCCCAAGTCCAATATGATTCATACGCCCCTGGAAGGCATGTCAAGTTGATCAGAGGCCCAAATTCTCTTTTACACACACCATGCCTATGCATGGGTAAACCATATTCATCCTTCCTAGCACAGCCTATGCAAATGTTCCCATTGCCAAGTTGGACCAGCAGGTCGTAGAAGCATATTCGACTTGGAAGAGCCTTTTATTGATTAACAGTATGCCTATATTGGTCCAAATTCCTGCAGAATGCCTTGTGGCATTCTCCAGGAATTTGTAGCAATATTACAATATTAGATATATTTTTTCATAGCTAAAGTGTGAACGGTATTTGTAAATGTTTATTTACTTGTTACTTATTATTTCAACTAGATAATCATGGATGAAAGTCGAGGATGCACCTGCCCCCCCCCCCCCCCCCCCCCACGGGTCACCTGGGCTCATCGACACAAAATATGCAGAATAAGCAAGCAGATGTGTCTCCTGTTGCACCAGAAACGAAATATTTAATGTGCTAATCCGTTCCCAGTGGTTAGTACTGGTTACACGAATATTTAGTCCTTGGAACGTCAGTAACGCTCATTGTTGTCGCCTAATTTCGTTTTAAAACACCCCCCAAGTTGAAATCCATGTTATCCAACGCACGGAAGAGAAAACTGGCCAACGATTTCACTCAGTATGTGAAAGAAAATAACCGTGTTTCAAACTATGGCATTCAAAACAAAAAATCCCAACAATTAAGTTCAATTTACGAAAAGATTTGTGGTGATTCGATTATCATAAACTGGTTCGAAAATGGTAAAATGGGTAGGTCCAACGATTTCCTTATCCATAAAATATAACATGCAGAATAATTTCCATTTTTTATCACATGATTTGGGATACTTTTCTGAATTGAAACAGCATAGAAAAGTCATTGGTGGAGAACATTTTCAAAACGAAATCGGATATGGTCTGAAAGTGGTTCGATATCGGTAAAATGACTGTACTGAGTTCGGACTTATCGCACAGGCCGTCAACAGTTGGTTCCGTATTCAATATGGACCTGTAGCAGCGAAACGGTTAAAAATGTTGGCATGGTGGTCTCTAATGATATATCATTGTCCCTATATCCCGATAAATTCTGTCTTTTGATTGGTCAGAATGCCTTGGACAAATACCCATGGCAAAGGATGCACTGAACATCCAAGGTATATGAGAGCATGCAACGTCCGGGGTATATGGGCACGCGAAACATCGGGAGTATATGGTTTAAACGAAAGCTTTCAGCGTTTGCACGCCTCAATATAAAAATCGACCCCCAAAAAAACTGGAAATGGTCACAAATATCACCAGATTTCCGACAATTCGATCATATTTTGTCGTTATAAATTATATAGTCGAATAACTGAAATGAAACAACTTGAGAAAAATAAAATAAGAGCAAATAATTCGTCCCCTGAGTACCAATGTGTTCTATGTGCCAGTAGGCACATAGACCACATTGGAACTCGGGGGACGATATGTCAACAAAATACCGTTTTCTCGTTTCCTTAACGACCCAAGGGATGTAACTCTATCTGTTGTCTTCACCATTTATAAAAACAAAACAACTATCCAACTAACTGCGAAGCGTGTGAAACGCGTCCGCAAATTTATTTCCACTGTGTTTCTATCGTGTTACAAACGGACAAAAACGTTATCTCCGCCGACAGGTATGGCACATGGAGAGTTAATACCTGGATGTCTCATTTAAACACCTCGCCTGCAGCTCGGTGTTTAGCGGCTCGATATTTAAAAACCGACATTTAGATATTAAATCTCCATATACCATACATGTTGGCGGAGATAACATATATTATCTCTCGTATTATTTGTCCAGTCTTCACAGGAAGTTGATGAGCATGTTGTATTGAAAACATATGCAAAATATGTTTGGGTTTTTGCAGGTTTGTGGTCTATATACTCATATCCTCACAGTATGAAGAATTTAGAGGTTGGGTCACGGGACATTGGCAATCAAATAATGACAGCTAACCATTTCGCTGCTGTGCAATTTGGTAATATCCTGTGCTGAACCATATATTGGAGGGAATGGGGTTAAAGTGAAAAAAATGAAAGCGCCAATAACGTTCACGTATTTGTAAATTTAAAACTGTTATTATACAATACGTGGATAGTGTATTATCACTAAATCACCCCTGGAGTGGCGATTCCACCCAAGCAAAAATTGCAGATTCGTTGCAAAACATAACAAGCACAAGCAACGTTCCAGCCAATCGACCTCCGGATTAAACCCGGAGGTCCATTGGCTGAAACATTGTTTGTGATTTTTGTCCATATGTGCAGAATTTGAACGTGATACTTTGGGTGATATATCACTCTGCGGGTGATTTTGTTACAATCCATTCTCCACGTACTGTATATTGGAACAACGTTGACTGAGTTCAACAATGTTTCCAAAACTACTCCCAGCCACACTCCATAAATCTCAATAGAAAAGACGTCTAGTCGACTTGAATTCAATTCCTATTTAATGGACTGACCATGTAGTCAAAGAGAGTAATAATGATAACATATCAATCAGCAAGAGAGCAATAATGATAACATATCATATATATAATATATGTTATCATTATTACTCTCTTGCTGATTGATGTGTTATCATTATTACTCTCTTGCTGATTGATATGTTATCATTATTACTCTCTTGTTGATTGATATGTTATCATTATTACTCTCTTGTTGATTGATATGTTATCATTATTACTCTCTTGCTGATTGATATGTTATCATTATTACTCTCTTGCTGATTGATATGTTATCATTATTACTCTCTTGTTGATTGATATGTTATCATTATTCCTCTCTTGTTGATTGATATGTTATCATTATTACTCTCTTGTTGATTGATATGTTATCATTATTACTCTCTTGTTGATTGATGTGTTATCATTATTACTCTCTTGTTGATTGATATGTTATCATTATTACTCTCTTGCTGATTGATATGTTATCATTATTACTCTCTTGTTGATTGATATGTTATCATTATTACTCTCTTGTTGATTGATATGTTATCATTATTACTCTCTTGTTGATTGATATGTTATCATTATTACTCTCTTGTTGATTGATATGTTATCATTATTACTCTCTTGTTGATTGATATGTTATCATTATTACTCTCTTGTTGATTGATATGTTATCATTATTACTCTCTTGTTGATTGATATGTTATCATTATTACTCTCTTGTTGATTGATATGTTATCATTATTACTCTCTTGTTGATTGATATGTTATCATTATTACTCTCTTGTTGATTGATATGTTATCATTATTACTCTCTTGTTGATTGATATATTACCTGTATTGTTCACTTGTTGATAGATCCGTTATCGATATTGCTCACTTGTTGATAGATTCGTTATCCGCATTGTCTACGTCCTGATTTTTGTGTTAACCGTTTAGATTTCTTGCTGATATATTTGTTAACCATATGGTTCCCATGCTGGATATTGTTAGCGATATTGCTCACTTGTTGATAGATTCGTTATCCGCATTGTCTACGTCCTGATTTTTGTGTTAACCGTTTAGATTTCTTGCTGATATATTTGTTAACCATATGGTTCCCATGCTGAATATTGTTAGCCATATTGCTCTTGTGTTGATAGATTTGTTATCCATATTGCAATATTGCTAAAAGATTTGTTAACGGGCATGTCAAAGTACCGTCGGTACCAACATAACCGGTACCTGGACGGGACAGAGTCTGTCCTGGCGACACCGGTACCGATACCGGGACTCATCAACAATTGGGGACATATCGCAATCAGATGGGAAAAATTCGCATTTAAACTGCCCCAGTCCCCAAGATCGCAAGACAAACATGGCATCGTGCCGATTATTCTGCTGCAACATCAAAGTAATCATAAAGCACGAGGATCGTGGTTTATGATTACTTTGATGTCGCCACAGAATAATGTCTTTGAAGTAGCCGATGACGGAGCTTTCATTGTCATTGATGCCCCGTTTGAAAAGTCAAAATGGTCTGCCTTATCGAGGTCGTGATGCAGACAGAACATGCACCTTTAGAGTGTTTTGATATGCTCATTCGCAAATAAGTTGAAAGTCTGTCGTGCAAGTGTGCCATACATGATTATTAGCCCTCGTTCAATTAGGAACTTCCCCATAAAACAATTCTGTCCCGGTATCGGCGGGACAGTAGATTTAGTACCGGTACCGGCTGGGGCATGAGAAAACCGGCGGTACCGGTTGACATGCCTGTTTGTTATCGTTATTGCTATATTGCTGATAGATTTGTTGCCTGTATTGCATGCTCCTTCGCTAATAGATTTGTTAGCCGTTTGTCTCTCATGTTGACAGATTTCTTAACAATATTACTCTGTTGCCGACAGATTTGTTGGCAATACTACTATCATGCTGATAGACCTGTTATCCGTATTGCTTTGTTGTTCGTCTTATTTTCTTCCTGGTAAATTTGTTGTCCGTGTTTCTTACTTGCTGGCCGATTCGTTGTTCTTATTGCTTTCTTCGTGGTGAATTTGTTGCCCGTGTTGCTTTCTTGTTGGCAAATTCGTTGTTCGTATGGCTTTCTTCCTTTCTTCCTCGTAAATGCGTTATCCCTGTTACTTTCCTCCCGGTACATTTGTTGTCCCTGTTGCTTTCTTACTAATGGGTTTCTTGTCGGTAATACTATTGCTTTCTTGCTGAGAGATTTGATAACCGTATTGCTTTGTTGTCCGTGTTGCTTTCTTCGTGGTAAATTTGTTGTCTGTGTTCCTTTTTAGCTGGCAGATTCGTTGTTCGCATTACTCTCTTCCTGGTACATTTGTTGTCCCTGTTGCTTTCTTACTAATGGGTTTCTTGTCGGTAATACTATTGCTTTCTTGCTGAGAGATTTGATAACCGTATTGCTTTGTTGTCCGTGTTGCTTTCTGCGTGGTAAATTTATTGTCTGTGTTCCTTTTTTGCTGGCAGATTCGTTGTTCGTATTGGTTTCTTCCTGGTAAATATGATGTCCGTGTTGCTTTCTTCCCTGTATATTTGTTGTCCGTATTGCTTTCTTGCTAATGGGTTTCTTGTCCGTATTGCTTTCTTGCTAAGAGATTTATTTGCCATGTCGTCGCCTGAGTGCTAGAATGTCCTATGTCCCCTATGGGAGTACTCTGTCCCCTTTGGGAGTACTCTGTGTCCTGTGGGAGTACTCTGTCCCCTGTGGGAGTACTCTGTCCCCTGTGGGAGTACTCTGTCCTCTATGGGAGTACTCTGTCTCCTGTGGGTGTACTCTGTCCTCTATGGGAGTACTCTGTCGCCTACTGGAGTACTCTGTCCCCTGTGGGAGTGGTCTGTCCTCTATGGGAGTATTCTGTCCCCTATGGGAGTACTCTGTCCCCTATGGGAGTACTCTGTCCCCTATGGTACATAGAACATTCTAGCACTCAGGCGACGATGTTGCGCCCTTGCTGAGAGATTTGATGGCCGTATTGCTCTCCTGTTGATAGATGTGCTGTCGGTATTTTGTGTCTCGCTGATGTTTTGTCCATATTATTTTCTTGCTGATAGATTTATTGTACGTAATGGTTTCTTACTGACAGATATGTTTTTGATCAATATTGCTCTCTTGCTGATGCATTTGTTATTGCTTTCTTGTCGATGGACTTATTATTGTCTGTTTGCTTTCGTAGGAATAGATTCGTTATACGTTTTGGTATCTTGCTGATAGAGTTGGATCCGAATACTCTGGGTACTCTGCGACTACCCCTCCCCCACCCTCACACACACAAATACCGGTAAAACCGTCTGACACGACAATACTCTGATTGTTGAAACTGTCGTTAACCCCCACCAAACAAACAAACCTCTTTGCACAGTCGCCGCGGTATCTTGCTATAGATCAATGCATAAGCGAATTGTTGGACTCTAGCTCATGACCCCACGATCAGAGGGTGTCTTCCCACTCCATCAATCACCACTTCATCAATTACCACTTCATCAATTCCCTTTTCATCAATTACCACTTCATTAATCACCACTTCATCACAGACTCATAATGTGTTTACATTACAGTGTATCAACAGCTCATCAGAAATGGTTAACAGCCCTTCAGAAGATGCTTTTGGGCTGTTAACTATTTCTGATGAGCCGTTAATATTAATAGTTACACAGTTCGTAAAATATATCTTACCAACTGCTGCATCGATGCACAGAACTAATAACAACAGCGATCAAAATTAAATTAGAGAATTCTCACAATGTGTTCACGGGTCTTTGCCTTGTTACAATTTATGGGAGAGTGCCTACAGGCACTCTCCCATAAATTGTAACAAGGCAAATTCATCCATACCAAACAGTTTCATTTCGAAGGTAACATGACACACATCCACAGAATATGAAGCCTTTTAAGTTGCCTAACCTGCACTTCAGACCAAATATGGGCTTCCAGTACTCAATCTTTCAACTTGAAGCGTTTATCGGCTGCCGCCATTTTGAATAATCAATGAACACAGGGGAGATTACCCATAGCTGTCAGCGTATATTGATGTTGACAGGCAGTATATGGTTTTATATGCAGTCTGCATGTGACGTCTTTGAACCAATGGAATTCCCAGATACTTGTAGGAGGTAAGATATATTATAATGTCTTTCAAAATCATGATATTGTTTTATTGTTTGTACATTACCCGGATAAATTTTGTACAGCAACAAATTACTCTAGGAAGTCGAAAGATATTCTATAGTAATGTGTAAACAACTCTATTTTGTAACACAAAATTAGTGCTGATGATTATTTTCTAGATATTTTCCATATTTTCGGTACCGGCAAACTATTCATTTATCTTATTTTCCGTATAAACTTACAAATTCTACGAAAGTGGCAAGAATAGAAATAACATGACTTTGTCGGTCATTACAATTTATCCCATAAATGGAAGTTTATTCTAACAATAAAAGTCTTGGATAAATTTTTGCTTTATTCACCTAGTAGCAGCACCTAGTAGGGTGATAAGTTTTCCCCGTAGGCTCAACAATGAAAGAATTTATTCCTGTAGTAGACGGATTTGATGACGTCTGGCCTCTAACGCATTCGTGTTGTCATGACCTGTCTTACCTTTGTGGGTGACAACATGAAGCGACGTTTATTAAACGTTGACCGTGGCTGAAATGTTTAGTTTTAGAATGTATGACGCATTTCAACTCTGTCTAACAATGAGACGAACAACAATTAACCAAGAAAACAAAAAGTAAATCAATCGAAATCAAACGTTGAAAAGTATACAAGTTCGATTCTGAAAATCAGGGGCATGATGAGTGAAGTTTCATTTTCCAAATTAGGAAAGTGTAAATAAACAAAGGCGCGTGTCGTTGAATCGACGACGACGAATAAAAAACAATAATAAACAACGAAATTAAGAAAGATAAACATTGTTCATTTAATAAAGTATTTTTGCAACTTTAGCTCAAGTTTGTAGGGGAATTATTTTTAAACAGAAATGTATCACTGCGCCTTGTTTATTTTTGGCAGTTTTGCTTGTCGATCGAATTGGACCAATGTGCTCCTCACTTCTCGCAGTGTTTTGCTGCGAGTAACAGGACGATTTCGCCGCGACTGCCCTGTAAAGTATTTATGGGATAAACAAAATAAACGTATAGTGTTTTCAAGTAAAAAAAACTTATTCTACGAGTAGGATTAAGAATGAAACCGACGAGCCTCTGGCGAGACTCGCAGAATAATTTTTTTACTTGAAAACACTGTACGTTTATTCTACATGTATCAACGGCTCAGCAGAAATGGTTAACAGCCCTCTAGAATATGCTTTTGGGCTGTAAACTATTAAGATTCAGAACAATGATACAAACACAAAGTATAACATTATCCACATTTCAATAAATTATTTACATAAAGAAAATATAAGCTGTTAAATCTGTCAAAAGATATATTTTAATATAAAAAGATTTAATTGTAATAAAAACATATTTATTTTCAATTTATAAATATTAATAATTTATCCATAAATCTCTCTAAATAAATTTTAAACGTATTATGAGTCTTCGAAGAAGTGATGATTGATGAAGTGGTAATTGATGAAAAGGGAATCGATGAAGTTGATGAAGTGGCAATTGATGAAGTGGTAATAAACCGATCAGCGCTTCAATGTTCGACAAAGCTAGTCACTGCCCTCTCTATATACCCGGGGCATGGGTTCGAAAGATTTTATTTATTTTTATTTTTTTAGGGTGGGGACGTACAGTTGAAGCAACGTCAATGACACAGAATCACAGAACAGAAGCTTGGAATACATACGCCGTTCTGGCTTCGGGTCTGGTCTACACACACACCTCGAAACCCTTAGATAATATAAGTAATAATTAACTCACCATTTTGTTTTATTCTTCTTGCATGTGATGAATCTTTCAACTTGGTACGTTGTGGGTAAAACATTTCTTCTTGTAGACATTACGCGTTCAGTTCGAGGAAGTTTTTTCCCCTTCTGACAATTTTTTCGGTGTATTCCCACTAGACCAGTTCCCTTCAGACCAACTCCCTCTAGGCCAATTCCCAAAAGACCAATTCCCCTTGAACCAACTATTTATGATTATTGATTAACCCTTTACCTAACATGAAAAGCAGACGACACTTGCAAATAAAATTCTTGAATAACTATCTCAGTTTTTGTCTCAAAAACATAGGTTATGACCCCTCATAGGAACCAGCTCGACGAGCTCGTTCCAAAGAGGGGTCATAACCTACGTTTTTTGAGACAAAAAATGAAAAAATAATGAAAATGAATTGGCGATTTTTGTGAATAGCGCTGGCCGTTTTGGGGTGTTACGTTGGGTAAAGGGTTAGTGGTAATTAGGAAAACATGTATTTAATACGAACATAGCGGCTTTTTTTGGAAAGGAGAGAAATTATGTTAAAGTAGAACATCTCAGTTGGTCGAAGGGGAATTGGTCTTTTGGGAATTGACCTAGTGGGAGTTGGTCTAATGGGAATTGGTCTAGTGGGAATGATCCATTTTTTTCCAGCCAGTTTTTTTATGAAGACGAAATGACAGCTCTAACTTTGCTCAAGGTTTAAAAATTCAGAAATGAAAACGCTGAATTTATTCAACTATCACTTATGAAGATGTACTGGTTTTATAATATTTAGAAACCCGACATTGAGTAATTGTAAAAAAAACCCACCCATATCAAAGGTTTTCATATTAGCTATCAACTTCAAGTCAATCTAATTGTACTAAATCTGTACCGTCAGCAAAGTTATTAATTCTAAATTGTTAAAATCACATACATTGTGTTCAATGCAAAATTAAACACTTCTATTGTCAAATCATTAGAAATGATAGAGCTTTCAAGTCAGTGAAGACATTATTAGCTGTTGAAATCGAAGAAATATAAAAAATCACTATTTTCAAAGTGAAAAGGAAACATTAAAACAAAACCATAATTGAAATATTTTTATAGAATCAAATAATTTAAAGTTTGTTTTTTACCGAATGATGAACGCAGAATGCATGCTATTGATAGTTAATACTTTCTTAACTTTGAAGCTACCCCAGTCAGCCTTTTTTCATTAATTCATAAGGAAATGCACACAGATAAAATAAGAAATTTAAAACAAAAATGGAAACATGAAGAATTTTGTCTAGCAATAAGTATTTAACCTCACATTAACCCTTTAGCTAACACGAAAGGCAGACGACACTTGCAAATAAAATTCTTTAATAACTATTTTTTTCATATTTTGCTCCAAAAACATAGCTTATGATCCCTCACTGGAACGAGCTCAACGAGCTCGTTCCAATGAGGAGTCATAAGCTACGTTTCTGAAACAAAAAAAAAATGAAAAAAATAATGAACATTGAATGGTGATTTTTGTAAATAGCGCTGGCCGGTTTTGGCCGTTACGTTGGGTAAAGGGTTAAAAAGGAGATCCTAAACTATTTCACCATATCGTCGCCATATGAGGACATAGGGCATTCTAGCATTCAGATGACGATATGTACGCACATTTTATCGAAAAGCACATTTGGATGAAAAATGAAATTTTATTGTTTTCTCCCATTGACCGCTAAAGTAAATTGGGTACAGACTAGACTTTATGATTCTGGAGAATCATGGCTTTTCCCGATGAGATTCCTTGATTTTTCATGCCCCCACAGTGTCTGATGAATTGTTTTTAACTGTCTCACTGAAGTTCTTTCATTGATGTTATGAGAAAGGTGGTTATAGTAGTCTCAAGTGACTCAGTTTTATAAAAAAAATTGTTTAGGTAAAAACCATCATTAATGGTAGAGTGGGTTAATATCAATATCGTCGTCCCACAAGTTAATGACCGACAAAAGGAGTTATGTTTGTTTGACACATACCCTTTGAGTGCTCTGTTTATTTGAAAATGGTCAATTTTATCTCAAATGTATCCAAAATATTGATGTCTGGCCAATTGTAGAGGGTTAACATGTGCTAACAGGCATATTTATTCATGCAACTTGCAATTTCAAACCAAAAAGTGCGAATGGCCATTTTTACTTAAAATCTATAAGATGTTTTCAGAGAAATCCATGCGCATGCGCTCTTTTCGAATTCGACGTGACGAAATGCGAAATTCGTACCGCCCTTCATGGAAAGTGATGCCGCAACTATCCATGAACAACGAGTGAAAAGTTCATGGAAATCTGCCTAGAATTGGTTGGGATATAGCGTTTTGAAGAGAGGAGGTAACTGTTTGAATTTGGTCCTTCCTTTTCAAGCCAGTTCGAAAAAAAGACGCCGTGAATGGACGCAGACTCCATTAGAGCCCCCCCCCCCCCCCCCCCTCTCTGTAAATGGAAGTTGTTTCTTTAAGACCGCCACCCAGGGATACCAACACAACCTTTAAACCTAAGAGAATCGTCAGAAGTTTAAAATGAAAAGAAATTGGCGGTGATTGGGTTTCTGGCAGGCAGGAAAAGATTGACGAAGATTTGCATATTGGACATTAAAATAGCACTTCTGACATACACGAACCGTGTCCAGACCGCTGGAGGCAGCGACTTGAAATTTTCAGAACTTGTTCTACGAACCCTGGCCGACATTTTGGGATCTGTTTGGAGCGTCCGAGCCGCCTGGAAAACACCACGCATCGCTTGGAAGGAGAGAGTACTATTCGTCCTGACTCTATCAGTTCAGAATGGAAATGGGCAGTGTTGTAGACGACTGTGGAGCTGCGATTGAGCTTAAAGTCCCAGGTTTCGGTGCGGGGGGGGGGGGGGGGTATCCTGACACTATCTTTAAACCTTAGATAAACGGAAGAAGTTGCAGTGAAAAGAAATCGGCGGTGAGTAGGTGTTTTGGCAGTAAACGATTAACGAAAATTTGCCAATTTGACATTAAAATTGCACTTCTCACAAACACGAACCGTGTCCAGACCGCCGAAGGCAGCGACTTCTAATTTTCAGAACTTGTAATGTCACATGAAGACCCGTGAATGGCCATTTTTTCTTGAAATCTACAAGATGTTTTTAAAGAAATCCAGGGAAAACATGAAATTTTAAGTCTTTGATGGGTACCGCTGTTTAACCAGCCCAAAACAGGTTAAGACCAGCACTAAATGGGTTAATGCTTGGTCTGATGAATTCCACTTCCAAAGAAGGAGGTTATGGTTATCTCGCAGGTACACATTGCGTGCAATGGGTGCCCAAGAACAGTCCATTTTCTCAAAATTTCTATGCTTTGCATCTCTGGAGAGTTAACAAACGCTTACCGGAATATTTTGTCTATGTAACTTGTAATGTCACTCCAAGACCTGGAAATGGTCAATTTTTCTTGAATACTTACTAGATTTTTTGGAGAAATCCACAGAAAACTGGAATTTTAAGCTTTTAAGGGGTACATCTTAACCAGGCGAAAATGGGTTAAGACCTCGATTTTTTGAATACCCTTACTACTTACTAAATTTTTCTCTGTCAGTTTTGCATCCGGTAAAAGAAGTTATGTATCTCTGTGGCATTCCCATTTGTTGTTGTTGGTGTCCAAAAACAGACTATTTTTTCAAAATGTTGACATTTAGCAGCCCATGGAGGGTTAACAAATGCTTACTGGAATATTTTATCCATGCAACCGGTAATGTGACTCCAAGACCTATCAATGGCCATTTTCTGTTGAAAACTTACAAGATGTTTGTAACGAAATCCACGGAAAACATTATTTTTTTTTAGCTTTTGATGGGTATCGCTAATAACAACCCCAAAAGGGGTTAACGCTTGGGTTTTTGAATACCCTTATTACTTACAAAAATGGTCCTCAGTGAATTCCACTTCCAGCAAAGGAGATTATGTGTAACTCTCGGACATACATTGCGTGCTGTGTGTGTCCGAAAACAGCCCATTTCAACAAAATTATGATGCTTGGCATTCTGTAGAGGGTTAATAAACGCTCAGCGGAATATTTTGTCCATGCCGCTTGTAATGTCACACAAAGACCTGCAAGTAGTCAATTGTTCTTGAAAACCTATGGAATGTATTTTAGAGAAATCCACAGAAAATGGGAATTTTTAGATTTTAAGGGGTCTCTCTCTTTAGCCTGCCCAAAATGGGTTAAGACTTCGTTTTTTGAATACCCTTACTACTTACAAAAATGTTTCCCTATAGATTGTGCGCTCGATGAAAGAAATCACTTTTCTTTGTGGTGTAGCCGTTAGGTGCCGTTGGCGTCCAAAAACAGCCCAGTTTATCACAATTTTGACTTTTAGCAGCCCGTGGAGGGTTAACAAATGCTCACCGAAGTATTTTGTCCATGCAACTTCTATTGTCACATCAAGGCCTGGGAGTGACAAATTTTTCATGAAAATCTACAAGACTCGTTTAGAGAAATCCACGGAAAACCTGAATTTTTTAGCTTTTTGGGGGTATTGCTGTTTAACCAGCCCAAAACGGGTTAATGCTTGGTTTTTTGAACACCATTATTACTTACAAAAATGATCTCCGGTGAATTCCACTTCAAATAAAGGAAGTTATGTTTATCTATCTTGTATCGTTTGGGTGCTCTGGGGGCCTGAAACCGGCCCATTTCATCAAAATTTCGATGTTTGGCAGCCTGTGGAGGGTTACCATATGCATCGCCTAATATGTCGTGTGTATCAAAGGTCGTGACATGGGCAGGTCTAGAAATGATGAATGTTTAAAAAAAATCCTAAAGACGTGTTTCGAGAAAGTGCCGATAAACCCCAATTTTGGCAGTTTTTGCCAATTCTGGCGAAATAAGGGTTAAATCGAAAATTCCGCTTCGGTACATTTTTAGATTTTTTGCCCCTCTATGCGTGTGCCAAATTGTGTGAAAATCGGTTCGAAAATGGCTTCTGAATCGTACGGACAAAAATGTATGGAAAAAAAAAAAAAAAAAAAAAAAAACCCCAAAAAAAAAAAAAAAAAATAATAATAATCCGTACAAAAACAATAGTCTTTTCCAGAGGGAAAAGCCTAAAAATAGCGCTGTTTTTCACGCATGCGCATCTAGGGGGGTAGAAATAGTTGTGCATGACAGGAAACAGAATTACGAAAGGAGAGGCAAATGGGAGTAGGTGGAGCAAAAGGTGCGGTATAAGGTAATGAAGATTTACTCCACTGTGTGCCCCGATCAATCGACGCCTGGCTGATATTAGCAGTATTACTTAGATAAACAAATCAAACAATTACACTTTTGTGTTGCCATAACTGTGTATCCCATACATACACATCAGTCTGTCAAGGCTAGAAAAACACACAGACTTTGGACTGATCGTCTGGACAAAATGACTGAAATATCTCGTAACATTCAAACAGGTAAGTGGTAAAAGAATATCATAAAATGATGTGTTGGATTATTTATGAGTAGCAGAAGCGGACACATTATTCATATGAAATATATATTAAATCGCACAAGCAGTATATCCATGTTTCGTGTAACAGTTGTTGTGTTTGGGGTAATATGCGCATGTCAATAATTTGGCCGTATCACCTGTCTCTCGTGTTGTCGAGTTCTCTTTGAATCCCAGTTGCGTCTCCATAAATAACGCACAAATGCAGTTGCCACATCACGTAATTGAAAAATAGGTATCACTTGGAAGTTTTTCTCACTGTTTGGTCGCTGTGTGGGAGTTGGTTTGCAGCATT